>JBBGZY010000712.1:10000-117500 GCA_037952925.1 Lithobates clamitans | reverse complement strand
ATTGCTCTAAGACCTATATCATGTGGGATTGAAGTATAAAGAGAATTCACATCAAGGGAAGCCCACATGTAAGTGGGCTCCCATGTGTAGTGTTCTAACAATTCTAAAAGATGAGTACCATCGCGGATGTAAGAAGGAAGACTAATTGCAAGAGGTTGTAAAAATGGATCTATGTACTGGGAAAAGGGACTGGTGATGCTGTCTATGGCTGCGACTATGGGTCGGCCTGAGGGGTTTATTGTGCTCTTATGTATTTTGGGGATGTGATAGAAATATGCAGTGGAGAAGTATGGTCTGTTGAAAAAAGCATATTCATATTTGGAAATGATATTGTTGTTTTTGGCTCTGTCTGTAAGTGTTTTGGCTTCTATAGTGAAGGTTGACAAAGGGTCACAGTGTAATTTTAGATATGTGTTATCATCTGACAATAGGCATCTGGCTTCTGCCAAATAATCATGACGATTTTGAATAACAATGCTTCCGCCTTTGTCTGGGGTTTTGAGAACTATATCTGAATTGTCTGTAAGATGTTTTAAAGCTATTTTTTCCGAGGGGGTGAGATTGAAATGGTTGGAATGGCTTTCATGTGTTTGTTGACAAAGTTTTTGTAAATCAGTGAAAACCACCTGATAAAAAGTGTGTAGATAGGGTCCCTTGGAACGTGCGGGATTAAACACAGATTTGGGCCTGAATTTGCTATGTTGTACCGGAGGTGAAGTTGAAAGATGTTGCGTTAGAAGGAGCAAATCTTCAACCTCATCTTCACTCTCTATATTATATAGTTCTTTTAAGTTGCTCAAGTCTGGTGAATCACTGGTCTCAGAGTGGGGAGTAGACTCTGCAGGACTAGGGGGTGTATATAGCTATCTGAGGCCTTTTGGGTTTTGATATTGTAATGACGTTTAAGGGTAAGGTTACGAATAAACAGATGTAAGTCTTTGAATAGACGAAATGAATTGGGAAGTGATGATGGAGCAAAGTTTAGACCTCGTTGTAAAATGGAGGCTTCAGCTGTGGACAAATTATGAGAAGATAAATTGAAAATTTTACTGTTTTTGGGACTTGGCCCTGTGATTTGTGACGCTGCTTTCCCCCTCGCTTTCCTCTTCTTCTAATTTTCTTTTTCCAGTAGTTGGACGGTGGGTCGGCGAGGGGTGAAGTACTAAAAAACCCCAGAACCCTGTTGGATCTGGTCTGAGGGAACTAGTTCTGCTGGAACTGCTGAATCTGAATTGGAAGATGATACAAGCAACCGTATATGAGAGGGAGACCTGACTATGGGAACTGTGGAACTGGTGGATCAATCCAAATCATGGGTAGCAGAAATAATGGGTGTAGTGGTTTGTAAAGTGAGATCTGAATTACTATCCTGATGTGTAGGACAGGACAAGGAGCTAGAATGGATGCTCTTATCTTGTGTGGGCCCACTGATGATGCTTGGGTTTGGATGTATATTGTTATCATTATTTCTATGAAAATGGTGTTTGGATGTCTCACTGTTATTATTGGTGTTCTGGTTTAGGCTGGGTTTTTTTGCAACACGGTTTCTAACTCTTTTGGTTGGTGTACGTTGAGGTTTAGGAGTGAGTGGGTATGTTCTTAAGAGGGAAAGGGCTTAGCCCTTGACCCACTGCTAATAGGATGCCCTCGGTGTGATGAAAGAAAGGGAAGCCTATGAGAGGGCCAGGATCTGTGACCTGGGGGATCTACAATATATTGCATGAAGGGCATGAGTTTGGTACTTGAGCTGGTTGTGTGGTTGGTATTGGGTGCACGGTGACTCTTTTTCCAATTGAACACCCTTCCTAAATTGTAATCATCCAAATCCCTCCTCATTTTACCTAGTTTGGTCTGTAATAGTGAATCCTCTTCTTTTTTGCTATGATGTTTAAGGGTATTAAACCATGAGATATGGGAAATGGGAAGATAGAGTACTAAGGTGTGTGATATGTGATTTAATTTGTTCAACTAGGTCTAAATATTTTGGTTCTCTTTGCTGCATAATAATGCGCATACATTTTTGTTTACAACATTCGGAAATCTGGGACCATTCATTGCACAACTCAGGTGTCAAAAAGGAGCACGTTTTTAGTATTCTTAGGCCCTGAGGGGAAATGGTGTGGGATATATATTGTTCTAAAAAGAACTTATCCCACCACTGGTGGTTAGCAGAAATTATGAGATGCTCTAATTTCCTAAATTGTGTACAACAACTCTTAAATGTGGAACCAGAGATGGAAAAACGGTCTTAGAAAAACTCTGTTGGAAATAATGCATACAGTTGGTCTAATATGTCATATTTGGCCGATTCAGGTTGTTGCAACCACGCCATGGTATAGTTGCTAATCGTAAATGGGATGTAAAAAAAAAAAATTGAATGGGATAAGCACTATCCAATGGGTTGCATGTACTCACTGGACAGTGAGCTTCCTAGCAATGTCCAAAAGTGATAATAAGATTGCACCAATACAGAAAAATCACACTGTTATGGCAATGAATGCTCAATCTAAAAAGGGGTGATATATGGTGATAGATCAACTAGAGCTACTGAATGGCAATTTGCAGTTAAATAACAGAGTGGGGGAAGGGCAGGGTAAGTGAGTAACCAATATAAAGATAAAAGGGGTAGATATATATAGTGCTGTGGGGTAGGGGGTGGGGATGGCAGAGGAAAGGAAAGGAAATGCAAAGGGGGGGAAGGGGGGGAAGAAAAGGGGGGAGAGGAGGAGGATGGGATGGGAAATGTAATGTACAAATGACTGTGTATGGGATAAGCAGCACAACAATATGGCTTCTTGAAAGAACACAATACAACAATAAGTAAAAGTGAGCGCTGGGCCCAACACAGTTATGGATTTAAAAAACAATAAGTGATTAATTGTATATTAAGAAATAGGAACAAAACCAATGCCAATAATGAAAGAAGTTTTAAAATTAATCAGAAGGAAAATAATCTATAATGTCCATATAGGCTAAAAAGTTGTTCATAAATTGGATGGAGTACTGACCACATTAGAAGGCTGCCCTGTTCTAGGAAAAGAAGCGATCCTCTGGGTACTGTAGATAGAAAACTCAAGGCACCACTCTAAGTGCAGAGATACCATAAGGTTTATTATTAAAAACATGTTTGCAGTGTTGCCGGAGTGTCCTGGAGTTTCTCTGATCCTGGTCTAGATGGCGTTGGTGTCCGGTGGACAGGCTCGGCGGTGGATGCCGTCGCTTCCTGCTCCTGGAACGCACGCTGAGAGCCAAGGAAACCGGAGAGATGAGGTCACTTCCGGGTGGAGGGACGTGTAGGCGACGCGTTTGCTGAGCTATGCTCCTTCCTCAGGCCTAATGTGTGATGTGATTGGACTGGAATATAGAGGCTAGTGGATGGTGCTGATTGGTTGAAAAAGCACTCTGTGTTTTGGATTTGACTGCAATCGCTCAGGCTGACACATTAGCTAGCCAGTATAGATTCCTTAGACAACAACTGCTGGAATTACTAAAATTAAACAATGCATATATAATACCAATTCTAAAAGAACTATTTTAAAAAACTTAATGAAAATTGTATAAAAACAATGTGGATAATAATGGATAATACAAATAAAAATGAGGCGGTGACATGAAAAACCACATTTAGAGCATAAGAGATGCTGCAAGGACACATGACTTAAGCTAACAATTGGGGGTTGCACATGAAAAAATCTGAACAAAAAATATTGTTTATGTGCAGTAAATTAATACAAATAAAAATGAAAATAAAAATAAATAAAATAAAAATAAAGATAAAAATAAAAATAAAGATGAAAATAAAAATAAAAATTAAAAAAAGGTATATAGACGATATTCCTAGACTTTTTGACACACTGTAATAACAACGAACATGGTCTTACATTCACCTCAGAGCATCATTCCTTTCAATTAGCATTTTTAGATTTAACATTATTTCATCAGGATGGCAAAATTTTGGCTAAGAATTACACAAAACCTACAGTAGGCAATTCTTTTTTACATCACCAAAGCTGCCACCATCCTAGGTGGATCTCTAATATCTCTAAGAGCCAATTTTGCCGTCTACATAGAAACTGCACTAGACAATCAGATTACATTACAGAAGGGTTCCTTTTGAAACAAAAATTTATCGACAAAACCTTTCCACTTAAAGTGATTGACGAAGCTTTTGATTTCTTTATGTCGGAGCCCCCTACATGTATCATAGATTTGGACCAGTCCACGATACAACCTGTTAGATTTGCGACTCAGTTCCATACCTGATACAAAACGATGGAATGCATCCTGAATAGACATTGACCCATCTTACTCCAGGATCCGCAACTCAAATCCATCATTACACCAAGACCCAAATTCACATATCGCAAAACAAGGAATATTAAAAACTTGATAGCACCCAGCAAACTCAAATCCAAATCAGGTCCCAAGACAGCATTCCCATGTCTCATTCCTTTGGTTGGGATGTACCAGTGTCGCAAAAAATGATGTTTGACATGTAACCATGTCACACATGGTCAAAAGGAGTTTACCCACAAGGGCAAGACTTACCAGATTAGCAGTTTCTTCAATTGTTCCACAGAATTTGTAATTTACTGCTTAACTTGTCCTTGTGGGCTCTATTATGTGGGAAGAACTATACGTACTCTGAGAAAAAGATTTGGGGAGCACCGTCGTCTCGTAGAAGCAGGAGACGACACCCACAGTGTTCCCTTACATTTTCTTCATAATCATGACCACTCTTCCTCTGGCCTCAGGGTCTGGATCATTGAGTCCATTAGTTTCAAACGTCTCTGCCAGAGGGAAACGTACTGGATATACACTTTGGATTCTCTTGCCCCTGGTGGTTTGAATGAGGAAATAGAGGTGAGCAGCCTAATTTGACTGCTCCCCTCTCTCCCATCTGTCAATTCATTCAATCCCATTTAACAACCATTATCCCGCTCTTTTTATTTTTTATTTTTATTTTTATTTTCATATTTATTTTTATTTTTATTTTCATCTTTATTTTTATTTTTTATTTTCATCTTTATTTATTTTTATTTTCATTTTTATTTTTATTTTTATTAATTTACTACACATAAACATTCATTTTTTGTTCAGATTTTTTCATGTGTAACCCCCAATTGTTTAGCTTAGGTCATGGGTCCTTGCAGCATCTCTTATGCTCTAAATGTGGTTTTTCATGTCACCGCCTCATTTTTATTTGTATTATCCATTATTATCCACATTGTTTTTTATACAATTTTCATTAAGTTTTTTTAAATAATTCTTTTACAATTGGTATTATATATGCATTGTTTAATTTTAGTAATTCCAGAAGTTGTTGTCTAAGGAATCTATACCGGCTAGCTACTGTGCCAGCCTGAGCGATTGCAGTAAAATCCAAAACACAGAGCGCTTTTTCAACCAATCAGCGCCATCCACTAGCCTCTATATTCCAGCCCAATCACATCACACGTTAGGCCTGAGGAAGGAGTGTAGCTCAGCAAACGTGTCTCCTACACGTCCCTCCACCTGGAAGTGACCTCACCTCTCTGGTTTCCTTGGCTCTCAGCGTGCGTTCCAGCGGTAGGAAGCGATGGCATCCACTGCCGAGCCTGTCCACCGGACACCAACGCCATCCAGACCGGGATAAGAGAAACTCCAGGACACTCCGGCAACACTGCAAACATGTTTTTATATCATGTACCTTTGTGAGTACCACCTTTCCTAGTTTGTTTAATAAACCTTATGGTATCTCTGCACTTAGAGTGGCGCCTTGTGTTTTCTATCTACAGTACCCAGAGGATCGCTTCTTTTCCTAGAACAGGGCAGCCTTCTAATGTGGTCAGTACTCCATCCAATTTATGGACAACATTTTAGCCTATATGGACATTATAGATTATTTTCCTTCTGATTAATTAATGTTCGTCAATTTTAAAACTTCTTTCATCATTGGCATTGTTTTTATTCCTATTTCTTAATATACAATTAATCACTTATTGTTTTTTAAATCCATAACTGTGTTGGGCCCATCGCTCACTTTTACTTATTGTTTTATTATGCTGTAAGCTTTTAATGCTCCTTTTTTGTCCTTCATGCATATTTAGCTTCACTAACCTCCACAGCATGCTATCCTGGGCCCATACACACCTAGCCTAGTAACTTAACAATGTATTTTGTCAGCTCCATTGTAGTGCTTACCCTAAACACCCCCTAAAATGTGTTCAAATGTTATTGTTGTCCTTAAATTCAGGCAGAGTGCAAGAGGCTATTCTTTTGGGGCCCAAACTCATTTGGAACCCTCCCTCCCCCCCAACCACTAAGTCAACCGATACCAATACTCTATCTGCTGACTGTGCCAAACCCATACACACTATTATCTACGGCTGACAATAGTGTAAGTAAGGAGGGGCTGGCCAAAGTAACACACATTATGTATGCATTCAGCTCCCAATGAAGTGGAGTGGGTTACCTGTCCAAAACATCTACCCATCCCCCCCACCATAACATTTTTCAAATGAGCCACCAGAGGGGGTGAGGAATCTGATAAGTTGACCCTATACTTTTGTCTTTAAATACTCATTTCAATAAATGTTATAGTTATGTTCGCTAAGAATGTATGTGTCTAATCTGCTTGCAATGTTATGTGCAAAAGTAATAAATAATTTTTTTCTTGTTTTCTTGACTCCACAGTTTCCTTCCAACCCACAGGAATGGCAGACTGTGGCTTCCCAGTTTCACCACCAGTGGGACTTTCCCAATTGTGGTGGTGCTATCAATGGGAACCATGTACGGATCGTCCCACCACCCAACTCGGAGTCGTACTACTATAATTACATGGGGTTTAGTAATTTAGTGATGTTGGCGGTGGTGATGGCCAATTATGAATTCATCTATCTGGACGTTGGGAAGAATGGCCATATCTCTGACGGAGGCATGATTGCCCAGATGGAGTCTTACCGGCATCTACAAAATGGCACCTTGTGGTTGCCACCTCCGGAGGAGAATGTTGAGGGCCTGAATTTTGTGTTTGTGGTGGATGAGGCCTTTGCTCTGGGGGAACATCTGATGAGGCCGTTCCCCATGGGGAATATGACCCCAGAACAGAGGATTTTTAATTACCGGTTAGAGTGGTAGAGAATGCATTTGGCATAATGGCCAGTCAGTTCAGGCTCTTCCTTGCGTCCATCAACCTGGCCGAATACAAACTTAACCATGTTGTGTTGAGCTGCTGCATTCTGCACAACTACCTTTGAAAGAATGCAGCCAGCTATCTGGCCTCAGTTGCAACTGAGGCAGACTTTTCTGCAGCAATGATGGCTCTTGAAAGTGGCCATCCTGGCTTGCCCCCCTAAAGCGCCCGTCAGGCAAAACTATGTAGATTACTTCGTGGGTAGGGGGGCAATTGATTTCCAACAAAATCTAGCGGATGTTTAATAAAATATTTTTGAAAAACTAAATTCATATTTCATTTGAATTACTGTTTGTGTAGTGCAAACATAACTTGTTTGATAGATGAGGTGACAATCTCTTCTTCAGCTAACTATTATGTGGTGTTGTGGGTCTGCTACACACACACAATGTTATTGTTGTTAATGTATGTAATGCATTAATGATAAAAATATTCATCCTTTTCAACTCCATGAATTAATTGCTTGGAGTCCCTAAAATGGCCTGATTTTGGCACATTTTACAGCACAGTGGGGGGTTATTTACTAAAGGCAAATCCACTTTGCACTACAAGTGCACTTGAAAGTGCACTGAGAGTGTACTTGTAGTGCAAAGTGGATTTGCCTTTAGTAAATAGCCCCCATTGTCACTGTAACTACACCAACTTAACAAATAAACTGGTATTGAGCATTGAAATAAGATGCCACACATTGTTGAGTATAATACATTTTACTTCAAGCACATTCACATGTGCGTTAAAAATGGTTTTGGAACAAACCAACATCTTGGTGTATAACATGTATGTTTGACATAAATTTGCCTTTTTTGGGCTAAACATACACATCCCCAACTCAGGAACTTACAAAGTTCGACTTTGCTAAAGTGAAGGCCATATGAGACATTAGTATGTCAAAACTGTGTTGATCTTGCCTTCATCGCATTGGGGTGATCTCACCCCTCTATAAGCCAAATTTGGAAGATGCCAAATTTGGATGATAAAATCAGCAGAGCTTCCCCTCATTTCAGTTCTACCCCTCAGATTTACAGCAACTGCACTTCCAAATGCACTTGCAGTGCACTTGTAGTGCAAAGTGGATTTGCCTTTCGTAAATAACCCCCAGTGTGTCAACATGTGCTATCTCCCATCATGGGATATCAATATATGCGTTTTGTGGGTGCAACCCTTCCTCCAAACTAAAGTAGGTGAGAGAGGAAGGGGTTGCACCCCTGAAACACATCCATTGATCCCCATGATAGGAGCTAGCATATGTTGACACACTGGGGTTTACTTCAGAAAGGACAATCCACTTTGCCCTACAAGTGCACTTGCATTGCACTTGTAGTGCAAAGTGATTTTGCCTTTTTTAAATAAGCCCCAGTTTGTCAACATGTGCTAGCTCCCATCATTAGCCTGACATTAGGGTTTGTCTTGTGTTGTGTCTTGCAGATAAAATGGTTGATAAATTTACAGCCCCTGATTTCCTGCCAAACTTTATCGACAAATACAGGGAGCTGCCATGTCTCTGGCAAGTACAATGCAGGGACTATTCCAACAAGCTAAAGAGGAAGGCAGTGATGGAGAAACTGTTGCAATTAGTGAAAATTGTGTATCCCATGGTAGACATCACCTATTTGAAGGCCAAAATTGGTAGCCTGAGGAGCACATATAATAGGGAGCGCAAGAAAGTCCAGGATTCCCAGAGATCCGGAGCATCAGCAGATGACATATATGTCCCCAGGCTGTAGTATTACACCATAGCCTGTGTTTTTTGTCCAACCAGACGGAACCCAGGCCATCGCTCTCAACACTTCCTTCAACATTAGCTGAGGCTCCTGAGGTCCAACCTGGGCCTTCCACCCAGGAAGAAGATATGGAGGAGCCCAGCTTGACCCAGGTATAGCGTTGTTGAACATATTTCTTGGCAAAAATTGAATGATGTTATTGATCACAAATTTCTGATTAAACAAAGTGGTTTACATATCAATAGACAGTAGTAGCCAAAAATGATTGGGACAAGAATGAAAAATGCTGGGGTCAGAATGATAGTCTTTTCTATTTGTTAACATTCAATTTGCAACAAACAGTCATGAGCTCAAAATTGTGTGTGATTGATGACCAAAAACCTAAAACTATGTACCATTTTCATACACAGGAAAGTCTCAGTCTCAGCCTCAGCCAAGAGGAGGCCATGGAGGCCGTGGCAAGCAGCCTGACTGAATCACAAGTTCCTCCCCTCCGCCCTCAAACCAAAAGGACCAGGAAGGCAAGGAACCTGGAGGAGGCCACGGCTCCTTTCCTTCTTCATTCTACTGTGGCTATTAGCACAGTCACCGGTGGCCAGAAGGCGTTTGGAGGCGTCACAGCCAATAAATTAAAGCCGATAGAGGAGGACCCAGCATACTACATGTGAGGAGATAATTCTGCAGGCCCTAAACAAGGGGGCGAGGGGCAAACTCACCCGTCAAACACACCTCTGTGAGTTGGACCATGCTCCTCTACCACCTCCACCAACAACACAGCCACCCCACCCACCACAGCAGCATGGAAGGAAGCATGGAAGGAAGTGTTGAGAGTGATGGTCTGGGTTTGGTGTGGTCTGGCAAAAAACGCAGGCTGTTGGCAGCCTCGATACATATATGTCATCTGCTGCTGCTCCCAATCTCTCGGAGTCCTGGACCGTATTGTACTCCCTTTTAAATGAACTCCTCAGGTTACCAGTTTGGACAGTTAAATAATTGATATCTGCCCTGGGGTACAAAGGCTTCACCTATTCCAACTGTTTCTCCATCGTTGCCTTCCTCTTTATTTTGCTATGACCTTGGGCTCCCTATTAAATTAAAAATTTTGGTTTTGACAAATACTTGGCTATGTGTTTTACTTCAAAAAGGACAGTTTGTTTGTGAGTAGGCAGGTACATTTCAAAAATACAATGTCAAATTAACAATGGACACCAACATAGTTATATCTTTGAGGTTAAAAAAATACAAGATAATGATAGTGTTGTGGTAACTTGACACACAAAACCAAAAAAAAAATTATTCTGGAGATCACTCGAAAAAAAAATATATTATTATGGAGATCACTAGAAAAAAAACAAAAAAAATATTATTCTGGAGATCACTAGTAAAAAAACACAAAAAAAATATTATTATGGAGATGGTCAGACTTTCCGCCAACAAGCTCACATCCAACATTTCCCGTCGGAAAATCCGATCGTGTGTACGCGGCATTAGAGTTCCATGATGTAATCCTGTTGGACCAAGGGAAGGGTGTCACTTTTAGACAAATAATGCCTCACTGCAGCGAAACCCAAATAATGGGGAATGCAGGTATACAAAAACTGCAACGTCTGCTGTTACAAGTGAAGCGCACTACCCCCGTAGGAGCTGCTGGGTAGTTCGTTCTTTCCTGAAGTGTGTTCCCGTTACCCCCCTTTCCCTCACAGATTGACACGATAGACAGTCCATGAACATTTAAACTTTAAGGCTTTATTTTATTTCTGATATTCGTTGTTGCATTGCATTGAAGAGCCACTCTGAATAGCTCACAAAGATTTCGGCAATGAACATATAACACTCAATCCAGAATATGTAAAGCCTTTTTCCAATATAAGCTCCATCTTGCACTGGTTCCAAAGGTGTAATGCACCTTTCCTTCCTCCTGTTAGTCACTATTTCCTGACTGCACAGCACTTCTAATTTAACTCCAAGGACGATACTCTGAATAAAGTCTAAAGAGATGACCTTTTGGATTCCTCCAGGGTGTTATTTCTTTAAGGCCCACTCCTATTCCTTTCCCTGGACCCGCACTCTAACCCCTTTAAGGTCTCTTAGAAGCACTGTTCCCCTGGGTTACACTCACGTGTGTTACCGAGCGACCATCCATGATTCCACAGAAGATCCTCTCCCAGCCCTTGTGTTTGTCAGTAGTAACAACCTTCTTATCACTTTTCCTGAAGTCTCATCTCCACATGCATATTCCCCCTCCCCCGAAGGGGAGAGCACCCAAGCTGCACCGGGCCCTACATCCTTCTTCTCTGGCTCTTCACTCTCTCGAACTCCCAAAAAAACGAAAGCCAAAAACAAAAAAACAATGGAAGCATGTGACCTAGTCTTTTTATAGAAGTCCCGCCTCTGCCCAAGCAAATCAATGATTAGCTCAGAGGGGTCTCCAGAAAACTACCTGCCACTCTAGTCCTTTATTCCTCCCACTTCCCAGACCAGGTCATGGAAAATGAAAGAAACTACACAGGCAGAGTGTAGGTGGACACACCTTCCTTTACTCTAATCAACCTCCCATGCCAATCAAACCCACCAGCTTACACCACAGGGTAAAACACTGGCAATTTGGCCTGACTATAAACCTATCTAATCTAGCACACACTTAAGTAGGTGGGCGCAACACAAGCAAATAATCCTCATGGTAATCTACCTTCTCTAATAATCTAATAGTATACTTAGTGTCCTTCAGATATGAAGGAACCGATTTCACAAGGGGTTGTAGATGGAAACCTATGTACCGCCCTATACGAGATGTATACGAGGCGCCTTGAGGCGATTCAGTTCGCATTTGCAGCACTCCACAAATCCTTCATTCATTCATTCATTCATTCAGATGTGACAAGAGAGAGAGAGAGAATATGAATATCCTACATAAAGTTAACAGTATCAAAGGCCACAAAAGGGTTTAGTAGTATGGAGTAGTGGCCATTGGTTTTAGCAGTTAGTAAGCCATTAGTGAGTTTTAGTAAGGTAGTTTTTGTGGAGTGCTGCGAGCGAAAGCCAGACTGTAAGGGGTCAAGAAGGTTGTTTTCAATGAGGTAGGAGCTCAGACAGTTGCAGTCTCGGTGTTCTGAAAGTTTAGAGGTAAAAAGGAGCAAGGAGATGGGTTTTAAGCTGTTCAGGCTGGTGGGTTCCAGTGAGGGCTTTTTAAGTATAGGGTGACCGGTGTATGATTTAGAGGGGAGAGGAAGGTGCCAGTAGAGAGCACGAGATTGAAGATGTGAGTGAGGGAGCATAAGATGAGTAAGAGGGTGACAGTAGTAGTTGAAGTAGGGAACAGGGTTCAAGGTGATAAGGCAACTGGGTGTGCAGGAGAAAACGCCCTCGTCCAGGCAAATGAGAAAGCATACAGTAGATGAGTCACAGTTTATGATCTTTAGGATATGATACCAATGAACATGAAATTTTATGATGGGTGTAGGTACGTGTCCCCGCATTCAGGTACATTCACCCACACCCACCCGAACTAAGATCCTAAATGTTCTATGAGCCTTCCAGGTGCATAAGCTTATCCTATTGACATGAGAGCGTTGATGTTTGTTGGATATGTGGCCACGCTATATGATCTCCTCAAGACATGTTGTGCAACAGTAATGCAGCTCTGACTGGCTGTGATTATACGAGATTAGAGCGAGACCTATAGAACCTGCTTCTTATCAGAGGATATCTGCAAAGTGTTTTTCCTGTTTCCTATTGTTACTGACATATGCATAAAGAACTCATTATCAGCATTCATGGCTATGGACAAGTGGGCATTGTTTGGTGGTTTATCTCCACTTTCGGCATTAGATGAGATTCCCACTTCTGTATACATGAACATCATCAGATTTATCCGCCTAATTAAAGAAGAACTCTACCTCTTATAAGTGTAAGCAAGTACTCTGCAATGGCTGTCCCAGTCTGGGAATCTATGCCGGCTAATATGTGTATGCTAGTGTTGGGCGAACCAGGCCAAAACTAGTGTTGGGCGAAGGGTCTGGTATGGACCCCCAAGCCGTTTTTTTCTTTATTTATTTTTTATGAGTAGCCGGGTGCTGGCAATTTCAACTGCGAGTCATTTTAACTCCTTAGCACCGATCGTACACACATATGCGGTCTCGGTTTGAAGGGGTTATACCGGGATGATGCCTGCAGTTGCAGGCATCCCCCGGTATGTTTTTTTAGAGCGGGCTGTCGGCTAGATTTACACTGTGAGGCATTCGACCCACACAAGCTCGATTGACCCACTACCGCTGGTAGGTGGGTCCACCACATCTGGTAAGAGTATCCACCCATTGTCTCATGACAGAGGATCGTTTTTCTCATCCACACAGTTTTATTGTCAACCACATGTTGCACACCGTCACTTTTGATTGAAGAATCACCATTGTATGCTTATGGACATTTAAGTTGTACTCCACATTTTTCCTTTCACTTATTCATTACAGTGAATATTGTTGCACAGACCACACATTTGTTATGGTTTCAGTACACTATATCTTTAAAGTGGTGTTCCGGCCAAAATTGTACTTTTTAAATAAAAGTACCCCTATAATATACAAGCTTTATGTATTCTAGTAAAGTTATTCTGTAAACGATGGTCTGTTTTGTTAGTTTATAGCAGTAGTTTGTTATTTTATAAACTTACAGCAGGCCGTGGCCATCTTAAGTGTGGGCATCTGAAGCCAGACTGTATTTCTTCCTGGATCTCCTCCCTGCAGATCTCGCACATGCTCAGTGCAGCACAAGCAGTGTAATAGATTTCAGGTCAGGTTTCCATAGCAACGGCAGTGTCAGAGGAAGTTGCCACCACTTCCCAGAAGGCATTGCAAACAGGAAATGTTGCGATGGGCCACGGCCAGGGAGGAGGAAATGAAAAATGAATACAGCAGATATACAGGAGGTGCTGAGAAAAAAAATTTAAAAATATCCAATTTGTTTACAGTGCACAGTTTAGTGAGGGATGCTGAAGAGTTTTAAAAGTGGGTGGAACTCCACTTTAACGTTTTAGCGCTACACTGTATTTTTATATTATATGGTCGGCTAGAAGCCGCACAGTTGTTATCACAAAGGGACTGGAGGGGACGTCCCCCCCCTCCCGCCGCCTTCCGCAGCTCCTCCCGGGCCTCCTGTCCCACCGGGAGATCCGATCCACGATCTGGCACTTCCGCCGGCTAGAGTAAGTCTGAAACAAAGCCGGAAACGGCTTGGTTCCAGTCTTCTATGTAAACACACGGAAGCCACGTCACGACTTCACTTCTGGTTTACTCGGCTTCCAACGGCACCGATTTTTAAAAAAATGACAGTATTCAGAATCGCCGTTTTTGGCAGTCTAAATACTTTGAAGTGCAAAGGAGGGATTTTGAGTCTTTTAGACCCCCCCCCCCCCCATCCCTCCATAAAGAATTCCTGTCACCGCCTATTACTGTCACAAGGGATGTTTACATTCTTTCTGACAGCAATAAAAGTGATCAGAATTTTTTTTTTTTAAAGTGACAATGTAAAAATAAAATAAATAAAAATAAAATAAATAACATTTTTAACGTGACCCCATCCCTGTGTGCTCGCACAGCAAAAAAAAAAACGCATACGTAAGTCGCGCCCGCATATGTAAACGGTGTTCAAACCACACATGTGAGGTATCGCCATGATCGTTAGAGCGAGAGCAATAATTGTAGCAAAAGACCTCCTCTGTAACTCTAACCTGGTAACTGTTAATTTTTTTTAAAGCGTCACCTATGGAGATTTTTAGGTACCGTAGTTTGTCGCCATTCCACGAGCGGGCGCAATTTCATTTTTATACAAAAATATTGGGTCAACTTTACTGTTTTTTTTTGTTTTTTTTTATTCATGAAAGTGTATTTTTTCACAAAAAAAGTGCATTTGAAAGTAATGCTGCGTACACACAGTCTGACTTTTCGACCGGACTGGTCCGACAGACTTTCCAGCGTACTTTCGACAGACTTTTGGTGGACTTCCGACGGACTTTCTAATGAACAGACTTGCCTACACACGATCGTACGTGATGACGTACACCGGACTAAAATAAGGAAGTTCATAGCCAGTAGCCAATAGCTGCCCTAGCGTGGGTTTTTGTCCGTCGGACTAGCATAAGACGAGCGGATTTCTGGGTCCGGCGGAGTTACGACGTAAAGATTTGAAGCATGTTCCAAATCTAAAGTCCGTCAGATTTGCGACTGGAAAAGTCCGCTGAATGTCCGGTGAAGCCCACACATGATTGGATTGTCCGCCGGATTTGGTCCGTCGGCATCCGTCAGACCAGTCCGGTCGAAAAGACCGACCGCGTGAACGCAGCATTAGTGGTTAAAATCACTTCTCCTGCAAAAAAAAATGCATTGATCCATGTCCCCCAGGGCAGTACCCAGACCCTCACATGCTTTTTATGGCCAATACCTTGCATATAAGCCTTCAAAATGGGCAATTTTTTCCTGTTCAGCTCCCACAGACTTTAATGGGGTTCGCCGTTCGGGTTAAAACTTTTCCCATGTTCCAGAGTCCTGCTGCGAACTGAACAGGTTGGTGTTCGGCCCATCTCTAGTGTGTACATTCATGGTGCCTACTCAATCCCAGAGGGAAGAACAGGTGATGGGAGGGGTGAGAGCTCAGCACTGGAGGACTCAAAAGGTTTCAAAAGGTAAGTCTGTCATATTGTGCTAGTATGAGATGCATGCAATGGCATAGACACTTTCTAATACAGTTATAACTATGCAGACACCATAACGGCTTTTGCTTAGTTTCATGAACAATATTTCTTTTTTTTTTTCAAGGTTAAAACATTCTATCAAGTGACTATGCATCTCTTTTTCCTGACAGTGGAAGGGAGGGATTACAGGACACTGTGAGGACACATGATGTGCCTGTATGCCAAAGTCTTTTTCAGCCTGAGGCAAGATGCAGACCGTGCAAAAAAGGAGAAAGGCTGGTGCTATGAAAGTCAGCTAAAACATTGTTTTATTATTGCCTGTGAACAGCAGTCAAAAAGAAAGCCAACGCGTTTTAGCCATCAGGCCTTAAAGCGGAGTTCCACCCAAAAATGGAACTTCTGCATTTCCGTTTCCTCCCCCCCTCCGGGTTTTATTAGAAAACGATGGGTAGCCGACATCAAAGGGTAAAGCAGGAAAATTCGAAATGAAACTAAAAGCTCAGCCGCGGTGAAGCTAGCCAGCTGATGTGTGGTGACGTCAGGTCCCGTGGCTCCGTCCGACGCGGTGTTTCTCCGTAAGACGCATCGACTGGGAGAGGAGACTCTGATGTGTGGTGACGTCAGGTCCTGTGGCTCCGTCCGACGCGGCGTTTCTCCATAAGGGGCATCGACTGGGAGAGGAGTTTTATAACAAAAGAGTTTTTACCTACTACACTATGGAGGACCCTCTGTTCTTGTGATTTCTCCCTACATATTACGAGTGATCCTACAGAGGCACAGTTCATTATACTGTTACCACAGCGCTCGAGAAGGATCCAAGGTGGATTGAAGTCTGTGTGTGAAATCAAAATCAGCTGTTCCTGCCTGCAAGATCCGACATACCTGAGCCCTGAAGACCCCCGCAATGGGGGTCCTGCATATCTGGTAAGTGCCCCCAGGGCCGTCGTTAATATTGATTGGACCCTGGGCAAAACTTTTCTGGGGAGCAGTTTTTCTCTCCACCTGCTCTGAGACATACAATAAATAGCAGTTTACTGAATCAGATCAGACAGCTATTCCGATTGGTTGCCAGAGGTTACAGCACATGATTTCTGCTTGTTGATTGGTTGCTAGAGATTACTGTGGATATGACCTCAGGGGGGCATGATGTACAATGCTGTTGCTATTTACATATGAATGCCAGTAATTTACATGTAAACACAGGGTCTGCAGGTGAGTCATCTGTACACAACAATAGGGCAGAGCTGGGCAGCATTAGTAGCAGCACTTCACACTGAGATATTGGGACACAGCACGGGACTAAAACCTCAAGGGATGAGGGAATTTAAACCAGGATAGTTGGCAAGTATAAGGCAGCTGCTTTGCGCCCCACAACAATGACACGGCCCAGGGCAGCTGCCCCTTTTGCCCTGCCTTAAAAATGGCCCTGAGCGCCCCCCTTCTTTTACCATTATCTGGCTTGTTCAATACCAAAGGAGATGACATCCCGCATTTGAAGAAAGGACTGCTCACAGAAAAATATACACTGTTTAATTTTTCAGGACTTTTTATTAGTCATTCACTTTTTAGGTGGACTGCACATTATTGGAATAATCAATCCATTTACACTCAATGTTTGAATAATATAAATTTTAGGTTGAAGGCTGGGTTCACACTGCTGCGGTGGCAGACATCGTATGTGATTCGCAGCGCACTGCTGTTCACATCACATGTGATGTCTGTGCTGTGCGATATCAGCCATACAGATAGTATGGCTGATATCGCACCGCATTCGGTCCAAACTCGCACAGGACCCTTTTTTTTGTTCGGACCAGAATCGGATCGCATGGGTGTTCACACCTATGCGATCCGAAAATGTCCGAATTGTCAGTTCGCAGTGCGATATGCGGGCTGAATTGGGGGTGTCATTAACATTGTATGACACTCCCCAGAAGTTTGCATATGGCAGTGTTAACTGCCGTGCGAGTTGGTGCGATGCGGGAACCCGCAGTAAATTCGCTGCGTTCCCGCACCGCAGCAGTGTGAACCCAGCCGAAGGTGCACCCTTAGGCTGGGTTCACACTGCTGCGGTGCGGGAACGCAGCGAATTTACTGCGGGTTCCCGCATCGCACCAACTCGCACGGCAGTTCACACTGCCATATGCGAACTGCTGGGGAGTGTCATACAATGGTAATGACACCCCCAGTTCAGCCCGCATATCGCACTGCGAACTGACAATTCGGACATTTTCGGATCGCATAGGTGTGAACACCCATGCGATCCGATTCTGGTCCGAACAAAAAAAAGGGTCCTGTGCGAGTTTGGACCAAATGCGGTGCGATATCAACCATACTATCTGTATGGCTGATATCGCACAGCACAGACATCACATGTGATGTGAACAGCAGTGCGCTGCGAATCACATACGATGTCTGCCACCGCAGCAGTGTGAACCCAGCCTAAACCAGTGTATTTTGGCATCAGTAGCGCACCTGATTTTTTATTCACTATTTAACAAAACTGGATATTCAAGTTTTTTTTGGGTTGCAGCACTTTTTTGTCACTATTATTTGTGTTTTGTTCCAATAATTTTTTTTCAATATTGGTGTAGGGTTTTGGGGTTAGTGCAAGATTGCTCCGGTTACAATACACAGCTAGCACATAGTCACGCCTGACACTGGCTTCAGCCAGGCCTTAGCAGGATGCCCTATTACAGGCAGGGACCGCGGGCCCCTTTGGTGTAGCAAAAAACTTCTAGTGCTAGCTGCCCTCTGTGGTGGACTACTGATCCCAGTCAGCCCTTTGCAGACCCTGACAGCCCTCCTGGCTGCAGCAGCCCGACTTCACTGCCAGTAACATCACAGTCTCTCCTGCTGGCTCTACATTCATCTCAGGCTGCCTCCCAGTCCGCTCCCAGCTCTCCCGACTGTGCCTGTCACTCACTGACACCTGATGGATCCCTCCTGGAGACTTGTCCGTCAGTATTCCCCGCTATCCTCTCCTGCTCAGGACACCCCTTGTATTGTGTGGGGTTCCTTCACAGCTTTGAGCTCCTAGCCCAAGGTCACCCTCCCCCCCAAATTAGGGGGGCTCCCTCCAAGACCCAGACAGCCTAAGGGCCCTTTCACACTGGGGTGGGGGCGGCGTCGGCGGTAAAGTGCCGCTATTGTAAGCGGCGCTTTACCGTCGGTATTCGGCCACTAGCGGGGGCGGTTTTACCCCCCCGCTAGCGGCCGAGAAAGGGTTAAAAACCACCGCAAAGCGCCTCGTTGGCTATACCGCTTTGCCGGCGGTATAGCCGCGCTGTCCCATTGATTTCAATGGGCAGGAGCGGTGAAGGAGCGGTATACACTCTGCTCCTTCACCGCTCCGAAGATGCTGCTAGCATCCTGCTAGCACATTGCTCCAGAGACAAAGCAGCGGCACTTTCGGGTCGGTTTGCAGGCGCTATTATTAGCGCAATAGTGCCTGCAAACCGCCCCAGCGTGAAAGGGCCCTTACACGCCATCTCCCAGTTCTTTCACCTGACAACTCCTCCCCAGCTGCACTCACCCTGGGTATTTAAGGAGGCCTGCCCCCTGCCAATCCAGGTTGGGGATTGGTCAGGGCTCCTTAGAACACCCCAGACAGCTCTGCCTTTTTTCCCCTCCTTCCTTCTAGAAGCCTCCAGAAGCAGAAGGGAGGTAACCAAAAGATAATGCTGTCTGTGAGTCCCCAGCCTTCTCCTAAGGTAGAGGGTGTCACATTTACCCCCCACCAGAAATCAGCTGGTCCCTCAGCTGAGAAATTTTGAAAAAAATTTGCAGGGGCATTGTCAGGAAAGGTTTCACCTGCTGGTGGCGCTGTCAGATCTTTGGGCCGCAGTACCGGTCTGTGGTAGACACACCAGAATTTATCCAAAAAATCTCTAATCTTGTTCCTCGTGCACTACATTGTGACCTCATCATACAGACTGGCTCCCCAAAACGTTGCTTACAAAATAAAGAAAGCTTGCAGGGAAAATGTCATTTTTTTGGGCTGTATAAATGCAATTATTACTGCAGCAGATTCTATACACAGTACAGATGAGCCACTTTACAGGTGGACTAATGCCTCGTTTCCACTGAGCGGATCGGTTCTGGTTGGTTCGGTACGGTACGCTATTTTCAGTGTTTCCATTATGAAAGCGGCCCATACAACCAAACCATACCACACTAATTATAGTCCTGCTTCAGATGTGGGGCCATAGAAAATGGTACGGTATAGTTAGGGCGGAGCTACTGGCATTACACAATACATTCCACTGATTGGCGGACAGAAGAAACGTCAATACTCACGTCAAAGGCATTTTTTCTAAACCCTGTATGGCCCCTGGCGGTCCGACTTGCAGTGAAAACGCTCACCTGAATAGGCCGGACCATTCTAACCCTTCCAAACTGTACCGAACCGATCCGCTCAGTGGAAACTAGGCATAAGGGGACCCCCCTTGAAAGGAATTTTTCATTTTTATACTTTCACTATTAGATAAGCACCTGAATGACTGCAACATACAGGGATATACAATGTAATACTGACACATAATCACACACATAGGTTGGACTTGATGGACTTGTGTCTTTTTTCAACCTCACCTACTATGTAACTTCAAGCATCAATAAATCACTGCTCATTTAAAAATGACAAACTTTTTTTTCATTGATACATGTCCTCCAGGGCAGTACCCAAACCCCCATAACCATTGTATGCCCAATTACTTGCATATAAGCCTTCAAAATGGGCACTTTAAATTTTTCACGTTTGGGTCCCATAGACTTCAATAGGGTTCGTTATTCGGTTTCGAACTTTATCGATATTTGAAAGTTCTGGTGCGAACCAAACAGGGGGTCGTTCGGCCCATCCCTAGTTTCTACCAGCTTTGCACATCTAGAGAGTGAAATGTGTTCCCATTCTTCTTTGCAAAATAGCTCAAGCTCTGTCAGATTGGATGGAGAGCGTCTGTGAACAGCAATTTTCAAGTCTTGCCACAGATTTTCAATTGGATTTAGGTCTGGACTTTGACTGGGCCATTCTGACACATGAATATGATTTGATCTAAAGCAGGGGTCTCCAAACTACAGCCCTCCAGTTGTTCAGGAACTACAATTCCCATCATGCTTAGTCATGTCTGTGAATATCAGAGTTTTACAATGCCTCATGGGACGTGTTGTTCCCCAACAGCTGGAGGGCCGTAGTTTGGAGATCCCTGATCTAAACCATTCCATTGTAGCTCTGGCTGTATATTTAGGGTCGTTGCCCTGCTGGAAGGTGAACCTCGCCTACCTGAGCTGTGGATCTCTGAAGCTCCTCCAGAGTCACCATGGACCTCTTGGCTCTTCTCTGATGAATGCTCTCCTTGCCCGGCCGGTCAGTTTAGGTGGACGGCCATGTCTTGGTAGGCTTGCAGTTGTGCCATACTCTTTCCATTTTCGGATGATGGATTGAACAGAGCTCTGTGAGATGTTCAAAGCTTGGGAGATTTTTTTATAACTAAACCCTGCTTTAAACTTCTCCACATCTTTATCCCTGACCTGTCTGGTGTGTTCCTTGGCCTTCATGATGCTGTTTGTTCACTAAGGTTATCTAACAAATGTGTGTAGTTCTCTAACAAATGTAGTAGTTCCATCTGTTCCACCTGTCACCCTGCCCAGCCTGGCATTCACTTCCAGTCACTCTCCAGACAACGAACAGTCCATCAGCTTTGTTTTTGTTATTTTATTAAGGGATTAAACTTGGATGGGGTAAAGGGATTATGGGATGCCCAGAATCAATAGTATTAAATGATGAAATGATTGATTGGAACCTCTATTCACATCCTCTAAAGCTCCAGACTTCTCCAGCACAACGATTCTTTGTAGACTGTTACTTTCTCTCCTGTGCAATACTTGGTTCCTAGCACAGCTAGCACATGGTTAGGCCCAGCTCTAAATTAAGCCCAACTTTAGGGATTTGCCATTTACTGGCAGGGACCGCAGGCCCCTTTGGTGTAGCAACCGATAGCAATAGAAAAAGTCTTTAGTGCTAGCTGTATTGAGGTGGACTACTGATCCCATTCAGTCCTATGCAGACTCTGACGGCCCTCCTGGCTGCAGCAGCCTGACTTCAACACCAGTAACATCACAGTGTCTCCCGCTGGCTCTACATCCATCTCAGACTCCAGCATGCCTCTCCCAGCTCTCCCGACTGTGCCTGTCACTCACCGACACCTGGTGGATCCCTCCTAAATACTTGCCTGGTAGTGTTCCCCGCTGTCCTCTCCTGCTCCTGTTCAGGATAGCCCTTGGGTTGTGTGGGGTTCCCTCACAGCTCCGAGCCCCTGGCTCAAGGTCAGCCCCCCTCCCCCAGAATGGGGGGCTCCCTCCAAGGCCCTGACAGCCTAACACTCCATCTCTCAGTTCTTCCACCCGAACAACACCTCCCTAGCTGGGCTGACCCAAGGTATTTAAGAAGGCCTGCCCCTGCCAAACCTAGTTGGGGATTGGTCAGGGCTCCTCACCACACCCCAGACAGCTCCACCTCCCCTCCCCTCCTCTGCTTCTAGAATCTTCAAGAGGCCAGAGGGAGGTAACCAAAAGGTGATGCTATCTGTGAGTCACCAGCCTACACTAAACCACTCCCAAGCCCACAGATCTTTCAGCTAGGCCTGCCTAAATTTACCTGCACTGGCCAAAAAAAAAAAAAATAGCTTTAGCACTTAACTTAGGTAGAGGGTGCTACACAAACCCGAGGGCTTCACAGAACAGCTGTATTTATACTGAGATTCAATTACACCCAGGTAGACTCTATTTACTAATTAGGTGACTTCTGAAGGCAATTGGTTTAACTAGATTTTAGTGAGAAATGCCCCACCACACACACACACACACACTTTTCACATATTTATTTGTAAACAATTTTGAAAAACATTTATCATTTTCCTTCCACTTAAGAATTATGTGCCACTTTGTGTTGGTCTATCACATAAAATCCCAATAAAATATATTTATGTTTTTGGTTGGAACATGACAAAATGTGGAAAATTTCAAGGGGTATGAATACTTTTTCAAGGCACTGTAAGTGTAAGCAAGTACTCTGCAATACCTGCCCCAGTCTGAGAGTCTGTGCTAGCTAAAATGTGTTCTAAGCCAGAGAATTGAAGCCAGTAATTCATCATACAGGAGGAGATGATTTGCATTTACACTGCTGAGTTAAGGGGAGAACTTTACAAGGGTTGGACAAAATGATGGGAACAAGTATGGTAAAAGAATAATATCGTTACCATATATGGTGTTGGACGGCCTTTCACATCCAAGACGTCCTGAATTCCCCTGAGCATTGACAAATATAAGACTTGGATGGTGGATAATGGGAACCGATACCACTATTCATGCAAAAATAGTTACAGTTCTTGCAGAGATGCTGGAGGGGAAAAACAAGCCTGAACCTTGTTCTCCAAAATTGACCATAGTGGCTCTATGATATTGAGGTCCGGCTATTTTGCCTCTGATGCAGCCAGTGTGACCAGTGAAAACGGTCAGATTTCCATTTTTCTTCCCCTCTATTTCCATCTCCTGGGGTTGCTCTCCCCATAATATGAACTAGTATACCCTTTATTATTATTATAAAGTATTGGGACGCCTGCCTTTACACACACATGAACTTTAATGGCATTCCAGTCTTAGTCCGTAGGGTTCAATATTGAGTTGGCCCACCCTCTGCATCTATAACAGCTTCAACTCTTCTGGGAAGGCCGTCCACAAGGTTTAGGAGTGTGTCTATGGGAATGTTTGACCATTCTTCCAGAAGCACAATTGTGAGGTCAAGCACTGATGTGGACGAGAAGGCCTGGCTCGCAGTCTCCGCTCTAATTCATCCCAAAGGTGTTCTATCGGTTTGAGGTCAGTCAAGTTCTTCCACCCAAACTCGCTCATCCATGTCTTTATGGACCTTGCTTTGTGCACTGGTCCAAATCATATGGTGGAGGGGGGAAGGAGGGATTATGGTGTGGGGGTTGTTTTTCAGGGGTTGGGCTTGGTCCCTTAGTTCCAGTGAAGGGAACTCTTAAGGCGTCAGCATACCAAGACATTTTGGACAATTTCATGCTCCCAACTTTGTGAGAACAGTTTGGGGATGGCCCCTTCCTGTCCCAACATGACTGCACACCAGTGCACAAACCAGGATCCATAAAGACATGGATGAGTGAGTTTGGGGTGGAGGAACTTGACTGGCCTGCACAGAGTTCTGACATCAACCTGACAGAACACCTTTGGGATGAATTAGACCAGAGACTGTGAGCCAGGCCTTCTCATAGGATGTCTAGGTAATGAACATTCATTAGGATGGCGGGTCAGTCTCAAAAGAGGGCTCCTCAGCACCACTTATCAATCCCAGCAACATTGTATCATTTGTATATAAGAGCGGAGACTGCGAGCCAGGCCTTCTCGTCCAACATCAGTGCCTGACCTCACAAATGAGCTTTTGGTCAAACATTCCCATAGACACACTCCTAAACCTTGTGGACAGCCTTCCCAGAAGAGTTGAAGCTGTTATAGCTGCAAAGGGTGGGCCAACTCAATATTGAACCCTACGGACTAAGACTGGGATGGCATTAAAGTTCATGTGCGTGTAAAGGCAGGCGTCCCCATAATTTTGACAAAATAGTGTAGTTACTTCCTGCTTTAATATGGTTTTAAGAAGGATATATTTTTTAAAGTAAAAAAATAAATATTTTTTTTTATAATTGCAGGATACTTTACTACAAAAGCCATTATTAGTACCTCTGTCCCGTGGTAATCTGTGGGGTTCAGTAACATTTGGACATTCAGGGCCTGCTATGCATGTAAGGAGTGTGGGATCCGTGGGCCAAATTGATAGCCCAGCCCAGAAGAAAACAGGTTCCAGGGCAAATTGTAAAATCCAGTACAGACTGGTACATGCCCCCAGCAGTTGGAAGAGGTCTGTTTTCAGTGGGGGTCACTGGCAGTTCCTCTGCGGGGTCCAAGATTCCTCTATTTTGGTAGCAGAGTGAGTAGCACAATCAGTGTTCAAAAGCAGAAATATGCTTTTCTCTGACAAGTATGATACAAGACCTAATTACCTTTTCAAATTATACTGAGTAGATTATGCCGACAGTGGAGATAGATTGCAAGCTCTTGGAACCAGCCAGGAATTTTAGCAAAAAAAGAGCCTCCTTGATGTCTTCAAACAATACACTTTATCTGTAGAACTAAATTGTCAGCTCATGTGATTAAAACAGCAAGCTTTAGAATTATTTGTGTTCCAAACAGTTGCACACAATAAATCCAAGACATTGTTCTCTGCAAATACTTTTATTTAACTTTTTTCAGCAACTTCTGATACATTCAGTAATATTTCAGATAAAATCTCACACCTCCCAACAAAAGGAAAATGCTACAATTAACCAGGCAAGGCCAACAGCTGGAGGGGATGTCAGGGCTGGTAACACAGGCGAGAGGCTGGAGGGGTCTCAGGGTTGGTAACACAGGCGAGAGGCTGGAGGAGTCTCAGGGTTGGTAACACAGGCGAGAGACTGGAGGAGTCTCAGGGTTGGTACCACAGGTGAGAAGCTGGAGGAGTCTCAGAGTTGGAACACAGACGAGAGCCTGGAGGAATCTCAGGGTTGGTACCACAGGTGAGAGGCTGGACGAGTCTCAGAGTTGGTAACAGAGGCGAGAGGCTGGAGGAGTCTCAGGGTTGGTACCAAAAGTGAGAAGCTGGAGGAGTCTCAGAGTTGGAACACAGATGAGAGCCTGGAGAAATCTCAGGGTTGGTACCACAGGTGAGAGGCTGGAGGTGTCTCAGGGTTGATAACACAGGCGAGAGGCTAGAGGAGTCTTAGGGTTGGTACCACAGGCAAGAGGCTGGAGGAATCTTAGGGTTGGTACCACAGGCTGGTGGCGTTTTTTGCATCTTTGTCAAATTTGAGCAGGTCAGTATTTTTTTTTTGTAAGCATTTAACGGCTCATAATTTGGGACCAATTTGGGATGTTGTTGCCACATCCTGTGCAACAACCCCAACATGTGGCAAAGCAGGATGTTCACACACAACCAAATAGGGGGTTGGCCAATGAACACAGATTTTTCCCTTTGACAGAATCCACCTGACCCCTGCCACATCTGGATGGGAAAACACAGATGTGTAATTTTTTTGGGCTCTTAAGGATATGGTTTTTCGAAGAATGAAATTTGATGATGAACGTGAATATTCCTTCTGTTATGTTCTTCTGAGGTTTACCAGCAGAGCTGAATCTTTGACTCTTCCTGAGTCGCGGGGCCCCCGTAGACCTCCACCTCGCACAGGTGCAGGTAATCACTGCGCCCCGGGATCACCACGCTGACGTATTGACCCTCCATCCCGTTACAGCAGAACGTTGTCACAGGATCAGAAACACTGGTGATCTTACCGCACCTGTTGAAGGCAAACAAGGATCAACACAATGATACAGAAAATGCCACACATACACCTATGGGCAGTGGTGGCCCATCCATAAGGGGGGCAGGGGGGGAGGGCGCCCCTCTTATCCATGCACCCGGCCCCTAATCTCCATGCAGGACACCGGAGGCATGGATTTCAATGTTTTTTTTTATTTGAAGCACATGATTAGAGCCTGAGGCCTGTTGAAGGCAAACAAGGATCAACACAATGATACAGAAAATGCCACACATACACCTATGGGCAGGGGTGGCCCATCCATAAGGGGCGCAGGGGGGGTGCCCCTCTTATCCATGCGCCCGGCCTCTAATCTCCATGCAGGGCGCTGGACGCATGGATTTCAATGTTTTTTTTTTCTTTTTATTAGAAGCACATGATTGGAGCCTGAGGCTCTAATTGGCTTCAAAAAAGGGTGGGCTCGGGGGCGCAGAGTACTGTACCATGTAAGTCTCCTGTTCTCTTTGTATTGCTTCCTTTATGGGAAATCCCTGGTGTTCCTGCCAGTCCCCCTGCTTCCCAAAAAAAAAGTCGACCATGCTAGGCATGAGAGCACAGCATGGTCAGTTCTCTAGCTGTGCTGGGAGCTCAGCCTGCTCTCCTCCAATGATCGGACCTGTGCTGACATGCCCTCCCCCCTGCACTGCCATTCACTGGGAAGATCTGTGTGCTGTTGTTTCTACTCTTCCAGCTCTCTAAGCTCCTTACACAGAGAACAGAAGGTATGTGATCACTTATAAAAGAAGGGGGGAGGGTAAAGGTGTTTATAATGTTTTTTTATATGTATGTACAAATGTTTTGACTTTCATTTCTATGGTAAACTGAATAGATTGTTCACATATTCTTCATGCATCATTTGTTGCTTAGTTGATGAAAATATGGTCTCCTCCTTGGGCGAAATATCTTAGATCCAGTGGATTGACCCCACGCGGTTGCATCTCTGATGTTGCCCCTTCTGCTTTGCAGCTTTTTTACCCATGAGGAACCCGTAAAATCATTTTTAGGTCTTCCAAATCCAGAACGTCACCTTTACAGATAGCTAAAAAAGATCGTTGGTGTCGTTCCACTGACTCTGCCATGTGGTGTTGGCTCCAGAATTATGTAGGCACCATCATATGGGAGGTCATTCAACCACATCTCCAGAAAACCCTTAGCAACCCTTAGAGCCTAGCGGTAACTCAATTTTTTTCTTTTTAACCCTACCCTCCTATTTTTCTTTGGCCTCTAGTTCTTTCTCCTGCTTTTTTCTTGCTTTTCTCTTTTTATTATACATTGTCCTTGTTACTCTCTAGAATTTACATATTGGATTTATTGGGACCTGCTGAGCTGGCCTATCTGCTGGGTGCCTGATGATGGATCATGATTACAATGACCATCCCTTCAACTTGTGCTCTTTGTGCATTTGCTCACCTATGTATTCTCCATGTTGGGAATAGACACGTGTAATTTGTTTTGTTCCAAATTAGTTTAACGAATTTTGACAAATTTGTTAATTTGGAAACATCCAAATTAACGAAAACCTGTTTAACAAATTTTTCCAAATATTCGTAAATTCGAATATTTGGAAATTTGAAATTAGAAAATCAGAAATCCCAAAAATTCGAAAATCTAAAATAACAGCTACGTATGAAAACATAGGTTTTGGAATTTCCTTTCAAATTTGGCTGTCAGTGAACGTAACGAATACGAATTCATCCGAAGTCACGAATTATCCGAAATAACAAATGCCGTATGTAAACAAATGGAATGTAACACATTAATAATAATAATAATAAACAACAATAATAATAATTAAACCTTTTTTTATTATTATTATTTATTATTAATTCATTCCGTTCCATTTGTTTAGATGCAGCATTTGTTATTTCGGATAATTCGTAAGTTCGGATAAATTTGTATTCGTTATGTTCACTGACAGCCAAATTTGAAAGGAAACTCCAATACCTATAATTTAATAGTTAGTTGTTATTAGTTAGTTATTATTAAGAATTTTCAGATTTCGTTCTTTAGAATTTTTCGAATTTACGGATTTCCAAGTTTACAAATTTACAAATTTACGAATTTACAAATTTACAAATTGCAATCATAATGAATGACCCGAAAAACTAAAAAAAAAATAGGATGAAAAACAAAACTAACACGAACAAATTTTTTTGTCATTGCACATGTCTATGGGGAAACCAATGCATTATACAAGGCTCTCTGTGTGATTGACTTTGTGCTCCATCAACACAGATTGTAACTTTGTTATACAATTGTTCCATGAAGGGTTGGGGGGTGTTTTGGTAGTCATTTTTTACAATTCTTTAATTTTTGTTTACATTTTTTTTTAATTTCTTTATAATTACCACTGGGTATAGCTAAATTATGCTACATCTTGAGCATGGGCTTTTTTTGAAGTTTTACTCATTTTAAATTTATTTTTTTTACAATTTTTTTACATTTATTTTAATAATTTTTTTTCACAACACTGTTGGGGGGGTCTTTGGTAAACTATTATGGGTCTAAACAGACCCCTGAAGTCTCACTTTTGAGACAGAGAAAGTGAGTGAGGAAACACAATCCCCAGTTCCTTTCTGCAGTCTCAGCTGCACTGCTGGTGAATGCATGGGAGCAGTGGCGGCCCGTCCGTTAGGGGCTCCCGGGTGCAGCCATCTCTATCTATGGCCACCACATCCTAATTAATGCTTTATGATCCCCGGCTGCTACCCCCTATTCATGCGTCCGGCCTCTTTCAGGACACCGGGCGCATGAATTACAGTGGCAGGAGGGTGTTTTCTGAAGCACCTGATTAGAGCCAGAGCCTCTAATAGGCTTCAAAATAGGGTGGGCTTGTGGCGCAGAGCAATGCGCCACGAGCCCACCCAGATGTTACAACAGCAAATGAACATTTGCTGTTGCAACACTGATCCTCCTCCCCAATTGGGAAGCGGGTCTGATACCTGTCACCTGATTGGCTGAAAGAACAGGCGATCCTATTGGACGCCTAGGAGGAGGGGAGGAGACGCATGGCGGAAGCGAGAAGGGGAAGACACAGGAGCCACTGCCCAATGCCCGCCGCAGCCTGATGTCTGCCGATGCCCGATCCCCGCCACTGCCCGATGTGCCCACCGATGTCTGATCCCCGCCACTGCCCGATGTGCCCCGCCACTGCCCAATGTGTCCACCAATGTCTGATCCGTGCCACTGCCCGATGTGCCCCGCCACTGCCCGATCCCCGCCACTGCCCGATGTGCCCTGCCACTGCCCGATGTGCCCGCCGATGTCTGATCCCTGCCACTGCCCGATGTGCCCCGCCACTGCATGATATGCCCGCCGATGTCTGATCCCCGCCACTGCCCGATGTGCCTGCCGCCACCCGTTCCCCGCCGCTGCCCGATGTGCCCTGCTGCCTGATCCCCGCCACTGCCCGATGTGCCCTGCCATTGCCCGATCCCTGCCACTGCCCGATGTGCCCGTCGATGTCTGATCCCCCGCTGCTGCCCGATGTACCCACTGCCTAGATGGGGTAAGTACCGGTGGTCCGGCAGAAAGCGCGGGGGGGTTTGAGATCCTGTGGGGAGGGGGGGGTTGTTTGCCCCCCCCCCAAAACCAAAAACCACCAGGCGCTACTGCATGGGAGACAGAGGCTTCCTGTTCATTCCTAAACTGAAGAATAGTAAGCATGCTTCAGGTATTAATGAATACAGTGAGTGATCTGTTTGGGCTTCGTAAATTACATATTTACTGGCCTCTGCCCCCCCCATCCTGAGGATCCCCCTGTGTGCCTGCAGCTGCTGCCGTGGAAGAGGAGAGGAGGGAAGCCTGCAGCGCTGCTGGGGGGAAAGGGGCGGCACACAGGGGGGGGCCAAGGCAGCGGGTGAAGGTAACTTGAATCAATTTTTTGTGGCTCACCCCTCACCCTGCAACAGCTGAAAGCCACAAAAGGTCGATTCCAGTTATTTCTGCACCCGCTGCACTGATTACCCGCTATTGTCCAGTGTTCACATGCCATTGCCTCTGCTTAGGGGGGGGACTGCAGGGCAGGGCCCATGCACCTGAAACCTCATGGCAGTGCCCTAGCGAAAAGAAAGCCCTGTCTTGCTCCGTGGTACTCACACTGGGTTGTTATTGTCCGGAGAATTTCCAATTCGGACCTCGGCACCCATCATCCGTTCCATACAGCAGTCCGACCGGCCAGTGACCACAACGGTATTCACTTTTTGTTTCTGTTTCAGGTTCAACTTCCACCAGGGTGACGGCTCCGCATTTGTGTGGCTACAGAAGCCATGATACCAGTTCAGATCTTTCACACCATCAATGGTCTTGTTGGCATAACCTATAGGCGTAGCGCCCTGAAAGGTGGAACTCTGCGTGGCTTCCCCACTTCTGGCGATATTAGTGGCTGAAGAAAGAAAAACAAAACACACTCAAAAAATATACATTTCAGGGTTCATGTGTAAAAAGTTTGGTGTATGAATGTGACGCACATCCCCACGGCTCCAATGAAGCGTGCCGTATTCTGTGTAATATAATGATCTCCTATTTTCAAAGCGCCATCTAGTGGCCATAAAAAATCAAATTAAAATTAAAGTAAAAAAAAAAGCATTGTGGCCACTAGATGGCGCTTTGAAAATAGGAGATCATTATATTACACAGAATACGGAACGCTTCATTGGAGCTGTGCAGATGTTTTGTCACATTTGTTCAGCAAACTTTTTTTATACACGGAACCCTGAATGTTTTTTTGCATTGTTCTAAAAAGATGTCTTCACAAGAAGTTAATTGTAAACTGCAATGTTGGCTGCGATGTTATTAATGATTCGCTTGCCAATGCAATGTCATTATACAGTATCTCACCAAAGTGAGAACACCCCTCACATTTTTGCAAATATTTTCTTCTATCTTTTCATGTGACAACACTGAAGAAATTACACTTGTCTACAATGTAAAGTAGTGAGTGTACAGCTTGTATAACAGTGTAAATTTGCTGTCCCCTAAAAATAACTCAACACACAGCCATTAATGTCTAAACCGCTGGCAACAAAAGTGAGTACACCCCTAAGTGAAAATGTCCAAATTGGGCCCAACTAGCCACATTTCCTCCCCGGTGTCATGTGACTCATTAGTGTTACAAGGTCTCAGGTGTGAATGAGGAGCAGGTGTGTTAAATTTGGTGTTATCGCTCTCACTCTCTCATACTGGCCACTGGAAGTTCAACATGGCACCGCATGGCAAAGAACTCTCTGAGGATCTGAAAAAAAGAATTGTTGCTCTACATAAAGATGGCCTAGGCTATAAGAAGATCGCCAAGACCCTGAAACTGAGCTGCAGCACGATGGCCAATACCATACAGCGGTATAACAGGACAGGTTCCACTCAGAACAGGCCTCGCCATGGTCCACCAAAGAAGTTGAGGCTACGTGCTCAGCGTCATATCCAGAGGATGTCTTTGGTAAATAGACGTATGAGTGCTGCCAGCATTGCTGCAGAGGTTGTAGGGGTGGGGGGGTCAGCCTGTCAGTACTCAGACCATACGCCGCACACTGCATCAAATTGGTCTGCATGGATGTCGTCCCAGAAGGAAGCCTCTTCTAAAGATGATGCACAAGAAAGCCCGCAAACAATTTGCTAAAGACAAGCAGACTAAGGACATGGATTACTGGAACCAAGTCCTGTGATCTGATGAGACCAAGATAAACTTATTTGGTTCAGATGGTGACAAGCGTGTGTGGGGGCAACCAGGTGAGGAGGACAAAGACAAGTGTGTCTTGTCTACAGTCAAGCATGGTGGTGGGAGTGTCATGGTCTGGGGCTGCATGAGTGCTGCCGGCACTGGGGAGCTACAGATCATTGAGGGAACCATGAATGCCAACATGTACTGTGACATACTGAAGCAGAGCATGATCCCCTCCCTTCAGAGACTGGACCGCAGGGCAGTATTGCAACATGATAACCACCCCAAACACACCTCCAAGATGACCACTGCCTCGCTAAAGAAGCTGAGGGTAAAGGTGATCGACTGACCAAGCATGTCTCCAGACCTAAACCCTATTGAGCATCTGTGGGACATCCTCAAATGGAAGGTGGAGGAGCACAAGGTCTCTAACATCCACCAGCTCTGTGATGTCATCATGGAGGAGGGGAAGAGGACTCCAGTGACAACCTGTGAAGCTCTGGTGAACTCCATGCCCAAGAGGGTTAAAGTGGATGTGAACCCGAAAAATGTTTTTTTTTTTTTTTTATGTCATAATGTAGAGTATAAGATTTCCTATCATTTGAGCCCAGAGTTAATCCAGCTCTGAGCAATCCTCTTTTATTGTTCAGTGAGATAAATCTTGACAAACAAAGAAAAACTTTGTCAAATCCTCCCGCTTGGTGTGATTGACAGGTTATTTACATATCTCATGCACTAGCCTGAGACAGGCACATCCTGTGTAAAAAGTTCACAATTCACATCCCCCTCCCCTCCAGCTCTCCCAGGATTGGGGAACGACATCGGGGATGTAGGAGAACAGGGTGCTGGAGGAGCAGAAATACACAGGGGACAGTCAGGGATGATCGGTGCGACGGGGACAGCTGTGAGCACTGATCCCCCCCCCTTTTCAGGGGAAAGCTACGGGAGGAGAAGCAGATGATGAAAAGCATGCAGGGGGGTCGGTGCTCACAGCTGTCCCATCTCACCGATCATCCCCGACTGTCACGGGACATCAATGTGTGTTTACTGAAATGACAGGGGGTGTGAGCGCACTCTGCTTTTACCCAGAACACGCTCTGCCTCCCCTGTGCACGCTCTGGCCAAGGGGAGTGTACTGTAGAGGTGGGCGGGGAGTCTGCTGACATCATGACTCCGCCCACCGAGCGCCGAACAACAGACCCGCCACTGAATCTGGACTTTTTTGGGGTTTCAAACAGCTAAAGGGGGGACATTTGACAGGTAAGGATACATGCAGGAGGCGTGTATATCCTTATAGATCACCACTATGGCAGTACTTTAGAATTGATGAGAGTGGGTTTACATCCACTTTAAGGCAGTGCTGGAAAATAATGGTGGCCACACAAAATATTGACACTTTGGGCCCAATTTGGACATTTTCACTTAGGGGTGTACTGACTTTTGTTGCCAGCGGTTTAGACATTAATGGCTGTGTGTTGAGTTATTTTGAGGGCACAGCAAATTTACACTGTTATACAAGCTGTACACTCACTACTTTACATTGTAGACAAGTGTTATTTCTTCAGTGTTGTCACATGAAAAGATAGAAGAAAATATTTACAAAAATGTGACTGAGGGGTGTACTCACTTTTGTGAGACACTGTATAACTAATGCTAATATTACCACTTGCCAACCGGGCACTTATACCTCCGCCCTTCCAGCACTCTTACACTTTGAATGACAATTACACGGACATGCAGCACTGTACCCATATGAAATTTTTATCATTTTTTCAAACAAATAGAGCTTTCATGTGGTGATATTTAATTACTACTGGGTTTTTTTATTTTTGGTTAAATAAATAAAAAAAGACCAACGTTAGGGTTAAGGGCTAGGGTTAGGATTAAGGGCTAAAGTTAGGGTTAAGGGCTAGGGTTAGGGTTAAGGGGTAGGGTCATGGTTAAGGGCTAGGGTTAGGGTTAAGGGATAGGGTCATGGTTAAGGGCTAGGGTTAGGGTTAAGGGGTAGGGTCATGGTTAAGGGCTAGGGTTAGGGTTAAGGGGTAGGGTCATGGTTAAGGGCTAGGGTTAGGGTCATGGTTAAGGGCTAGGGTTAGGGTTAAGGGGTAGGGTCATGGTTAAGGGCTAGGGTTAGGGTTAAGGGGTAGGGTCATGGTTAAGGGCTAGGGTTAGGGTCATGGTTAAGGGCTAGGGTTAGGGTCATGGTTAAGGGCTAGGGTTAGGGTTAAGGGGTAGGGTCATGGTTAAGGGCTAGGGTTAGGGTTAAGGGGTAGGGTCATGGTTAAGGGCTAGGGTTAGGGTTAAGGGGTAGGGTCATGGTTAAGGGCTAGGGTTAGGGTTAAGGGGTAGGGTCATGGTTAAGGGCTAGGGTTGAGGACTAGAGTTAAGGTTAGGATTAAATGTTAGGGTTAGGGTTAAGGGCTCGGGTTCGCGTTAGCGGAAATCATTAGGGCTAGCGTTCTTAAAAAAAAAAAATGCAAAACGTACAGTTTTTGTGCTGGTCCATTGAAGTCATTGATTACACACAAAACGTAAAATCTGCTGCAAGACGAAAAGTCCCTGACCCTTTCCAAAAGAAACACCAGCTCAAAATGTACAAATGTGAACTGGATCCATAGCAAACCATGTTAAATGGACTGTAGTGCGTTTCTGCAAAACACACTAAACAAACGCACTAAAAAATGCATAGGTGTGAACGTAGGTTTAATAACCGTCCTATAGAATCTGTGGCTGCCTCCTAATATGTTCTACTAATAAAGAGGTATTGGAAAGGACTACCGTATATACTCGAGTATAAGTCGAGTTTTTCAGCACATTTTTTGTGCTGAAAGTGCCCCCCTCGGCTTATACTCAAGTCAAGCATTTTCTGCAGCAAAAAATTTCATTTTCCGAATCGACTTTGGGGCCCCGTATCTCAGGGCCACTTAGTGCTAGGAACCCCAAATTTTGTGTGCAAACCCAGTGGAACTGGTACCATAACATATCCAAAGATGGAGTTCCTAGCACCAAGTTGCCCCAAAATACGGGGCCCCAAACCCGGTTCGGAAAATGTCATTCTTTGCTACAGAAAAGTGCTTGACATTTTCTGAACCGATTTTTGGGGCCCTGTATCTCGGGGCCACTTGGTGCTAAAAACCCCAGCTTTGGATATTTTATGGAGCTAGTTCCACTGGGTTTGTACACTAAATTTGGGGTTCTTAGCACTAAGTGGCCCCAAGATACGGGGCCCCAAATTCGGTCAACTGTTTCCATCTGCAGCAATGTCATTTTGGGACCCTTTGGGTTCAGAGACCCCTAATTTTGGCTGCAGCTAGGGGGCATCTAGGAACCCTTAACTACCGAGTTTGAAGTTTGGGGGACCTATGGCTGCAAATGGGCACAGTGATGCTGCAAATGGGCACAGTGAGGCTGCAAATGGGCATTGTTGACCCTCTTTTCCACTTACAGTAGCTGTGCATTTCTCACCCTCGTCTTATACTCGGGTCAATACGTTTTTCCCATGTTTTTGTGGTAAATTAGGGCCTCGACTTATCCTCGGAACGACTTATACTCGGAACGACTTATACTCGAGTATATACGGTATATAGAACTGGCCCAGTTTTGAGGTGAGCGCTATTGATACCTATTGCATATCTCCTTAACCCCATCCCATTCCCTCTCAGTGGCCCTTTAACCACTTGGCCTCTGGAAGATTTAACCCCCCCCCCCCTTCCTTAATGACCAGGCCATTTTTTGTGATACGGCACTGCGTTACTTTTGCGACGCTGTACCCAAATAAAATTGATGTCCTTTTTTTCCCACAAATAGAGCTTTCTTTTGAGGGTATTTGATCACCTCTGAGTTTTGTTTTTTTGTTTGTTTGCACCATAAACAAAAAAAGACCAACAATTTTGAAAAAAAAAAAAACAATATTTTTTTTTACTTTCTACTATAAAACATATAAAATATATTTTTTTTTTCATCAATTTAGGCCAATGTTTATTTTGCTACAGTGGGGGAAAGTAATGATTTGCTCCCCAGCACATTTGGTGAGAATTCTGCTGCGGTACTTGCTTCAGCTACTCACTGTGGTCCCTGGTAAAGGTGGATGGTCCCTTAGTGGCGACAGCTTCCCCTCTACCTCCGACCAAGACAGGTTCTCCGGCCCGCAGAACTGCCCAACCCTGCGCTGCTCTCTTACTTCTGGATAGGACCTCAGACAGCCTAGCAGCCAGATGTGCCCGGGATAGGCCCAAACTCCAGCCTAGCAGCCCGGACAGTACAACACACGTCCACCCAGACAGGCGTCCAGGTGGCACAGAACACAGATCACCTGACTCCACCCAAATATATAGGTTCTCCCAGCAGGCCAAGGGATTTAAGAAAACCCCTGCCCATTGGCTGAGACACCCCATCTATTCCTAATCTGTTCTTGCTTTGCCCTTGTCTTATCTAATGCCACCAGGTACCCGCCCACCTAGTGGCAAAAGAGAGAAGTGCAGCAATTCCAGACTTAGGGTGAACTCAATTGATCCCTAACAATGAGCCAAGGTACTACACTTGGCAGGTAAATTTAGGAGCATCCCTGCCTAAACAGCAGGGTGCTACAAAGAAGTGGTGTCCGGCTGGAGGCCTTCACCTGTATAGCTGTCTACCTATAGAAGTCTTTGAGTCTGCCAATTATCATTGCATCTACTTAAGAGTGTCCTGGCCCTAACCCTCTCTCTCCCACAGTTCTTGTTCAAGAGACAATAAATCTTTGCATTCAAAAAGTGTCTGGTGCATTTGCATCTTGCATTACACTCACAATGCCTTGTAACCCACTCTACCAAGAAGGGGGTCACCATTAGGCCTCTAGGGGTCCGGGACCTTGCTACACTTATTTTACTCACTGAACTGCAACTCAATCAATAACGTTTGTATCATGTGTGTTTTTTTCTGTATTTTTGGTTGATATTCTGTCTCTATCACTTAAAATACACTGATGTTAAAAATGATAGACCCTTCATTTCTTTGTAAGTGGACAAACTTACAAAATGTGCAGGGGATCAAATAATTATTTTCCCCGCTGTACATATTTTTGGTAAAAAAAAAAATCCCAATAAGTGTTGATTTGTTTGCGCAAAAGTTATAGCGTCTACAAACTATGCGCTATTGCGACGGACAATTTGGACACTGACACGTTTGACACTTTTTGGAGACAAGTGACACTAATACAGTGATCAGTGCTAAAAAATATGCACTGTCACTGTAGTAATGACACTGGCTGGGAAGAGTTAACATCAGGGGCGATCAAAGTGTTAACTGTGTGCCTAGCCAACGCTTGTGTGCTCTGGGGGAAGTGCTTTTACTAGGGGAATGCATGGATCCTTATCCCAGCTTTGCGGGAGCACAGGATCCATGTCTTCCCTACTGGCAGAACAGCGATCTGTCTTGTTTACATAGGCTTAATTGAACAAGGTTAAGTTAGAAGCTGATTGGCTACCATGCAGAGCTGCGCCAGATTTTGCGCTCTCTAGTTTTAGGCGGATTTCCTCTGACTTGACGTGGCTATGGGACAGGAAGTGAAGGGAAGTCTCCACAATGGGGCACCATAAGGATGGCCAGAAAAACAAAAATTGTCAGGGGTTATAACCCTCCCTTACTCTATCCAAAAAAAAAGTTTTACCTTTAGCTCTACTTTTAGGCCCACCCTCCATACCGCATATATAGTAGGCTTGCGTCATCCACATGAGGTTAAAATACTGTTTATTATTAAAAGTCCTTTTTATTTTACCTTTTTACCTTTACAGTATAGTATTCTTACCTCCAGGTGGAACACTGCAGCACCAAGCCAGACCCAACGACCCCAGCAAAAGCAAAGCCACCAGAGTCTTCATTCTGCGGGAGACTTTATGACACAGAGAGTCTGTTACCATTCTCAAACAGTAAAATAATTCAAAATATTGCCTATAATGAACCAACCAATTGGTTAATCGAATTTTCATAAAATATAGAAAAACTCCAGGCAGTTCTGAAATCGCCTCCATATCCAGTAATGGATCTATTCTTCATATTGTTAGGGAGGCAGTTCTGAACCTTATTGAGAACAGGGCCTGGTAAATCCTTCCAAAAAACCCTCCATCCCCCAACAGTGATGTAATGCCCTCTTATATAAGTAGCCAGTTAGTCTAGGTACATTTAGTTCCTGCGACTCTTCTGTAATCAGTTAAGCAGCTTTTGATTGTTTTGGGCTATTCTGCGCTCTGCAGGCTGCAGGTTTGATTGCTTCCCTCTGTTTTCTGGAGGATTGCTAAATATAGTGGCTTAGGAGAGTCAAAAAGGCAAATTGAATTTATGTGATTCCAGCCAATCCTTGGGAGAGGGTGCCCAGTAGGTGGCTGGGGAGTGCATAAATTGTCTGGGCCCTGAGACAGCCCTGTTCTTGTTCAGGAGGAGAAGTTCCCAGCCTGAAGGGCTGCTGCTTTTCCAGTGCCTGTGTTCCCCCGAGGTCCCAGCTTCTGCTGAGCTGGGGGGGGGGGGGCTACTTTCTGAGAAGTACTGCAGCTATGCAAGGGGTTTTTTTTCCTGAGGATCTGGTCTGGATGTCTGTTAGATATTGGAAGGAGGCATCAAAATATTCAAGACACTGAGCACAGATCTGTGTGCAGGTCCTGCTGATTATGGCTGCTGCTATCCCTTGTGCACTAAGGCTAAAGCTTGCCTGTCCTGGGACATTGCATATAATGTCCCAGTGCTGTCCAGTGCAGTCCATTATATCTGGAATATTGCTAGATGGCCTAAGTGGTAGTGATAAAGTGGAGCATGTCGTCTGATTGCTGCTCTGCATCAGTGGCGTCTCCAGCTTTCAAATTTAGGGGGGGCACATGGGGGGACAGGGACAAAAGTAGGGGGGCAACTATAAAATGCATATATATATATATATCTCCTGGGGTCCTTTACTACGACCCCACAACGGGCCCTTTCACATGTTCTGCAGTGAGCTCCCTTCCTACTGTATTGGGGTCCTCCAGGGTGGCAGAAAACAAGAGATATGTGTCACCAGCATATCAAGAAAATATAAGGATCCAAAGCAGTGGGAGAACTATCAGGGTTGCAAAGGTTGTCTTGCCTCCGGGCCCTGGTGTTCTGCCACTGTGGGGTTCCCCAGCCTCCTCTTGTTGTCCTGCCCCTGCTATTGACAGCGCTGGTCTGGCATCTCTTGAAATTTACAGGCTGGTCCTCCTGTCCTAAGGGCGGGAGAAAGCAGTCTGTTTTTTCAGTAACTGAGAGTCCTGGTGGAGTCCTTCCTGCAAATCGCTCTTCTCCCTGCCAATGAGGATGCAGGTGAAGGAGCAGATCGGGTGGCCGTGGTTGTGTGAACGCTCGCATTATGCAGTGTCAGCGAGCAGGGGAGGGGGGAGGAATCACCCACAGGAGCTGACTGGGGACTCTCTCCCTCTTAGACATTGATTTTTTGTAAAAAAAAAAAAAAATTTTTTTTTTGGGGGGGGGGCACATGGTGGGGCACAGCATAATGTTGGGGGGGTCAGGGCCCCCTCTGCCCCCCCCCTAGGGTCGCCATTGCTCTGCATTCCTGCAGTATTCCACAGCTCCCTACGCCCTACCCGAGTTATCCAGCAATAAATTAGAAAAAGCTAACACCTAGACTATTTATTGAGCCAGGAGAGTGGATGTTGCTGTGTGCCTGCCTGCTGTTGCATATATTGGGAAAAGAACCTGAGGCAAATCAGAGGCCCTTATAGGGATGAGCTCTACAATAAACAAAAAATTATATTCACACTATAGAAGTATGGGAATTCAATATGTGTTGAAATCCTGGAAGGCTCAGGATGAGGCCTGGTGTCATTGCAGGTGATAAGGGAAACAGAAGAGGTTAGAAGACCCTGCAGGAACCTGGTGGCCTTGTAAGGGATGAGGTTCCTGAAGGGAGCTAGGGGCAACTGTGTGGGGGGGATAAGACCTCTGGAGGTGGCTGAGGTTCTCTCTAGGAGGCCGAAGACTTTGCAGGGGAACTGCGAGAGACTGGAGGGCACTTCAGGTACCAGAGTGCACTGTGGGACATTGTTTGAGGTAGGGGGCACCATGAGAGCTAAAAGCTCCGCAACAAGCTAAGAAGCACTGCTGAAGGCCAAGAGGTACTGTGGGAGCTGGGGGCTTTCAGGGGGCTTGAGGGCACTGTGTTGAAGGGCACTGCAGCCCACTATGGGAAGCACTGTGGGAGGTTAGGGGATCTGTAGCTGGCATGAGGCCTAAAAAAGAGGGAGGCTGCGGCCCAGCTGTGGGCCACGACCTGATGTTTGAGAACCACTGGTCTAGGGGGTGAGATAGCATAGAGTAACACCACCTTAACCTGCAGTCCTGCTGCCAGTGGTCTGGTCCTCTTCTCTCCAGCACCAGAATATAGGTTGGCACGGCTACAGCATCATATACTACACCAGAGCAGACACTAGTCCTGTATTGTACATGATAACATTCGTGAAAGGGACCGTGACAAGAATGTTCAGAGACCAGCAAGAAGAGCGCCCTCAGGGGACCGTTCTTCACAACCAGGACTGGCAGAAAGGAAGACCGTGGGACTCATACCCTTAAAAAAACAAGCATTATATCCTTTATCAGCCAGGGTGGGGGTTATTTAATTATTTGGTAACTACCAAGAGTTAGGCTTTAAAGAGGAACTCCATGCGCACTGAAAAACAATTAACATACATGAAATCTTTTTTTTTATCATTACCATTTTTATTTTTTTTTTAATAGTCATTACATATATTCCTTATGATGTAATTCAGGGGTCTCCAAACTTTCTAAACAAAGGGCGAGTTTACTGTCCTTCAGACGTTGAGGGGGCCGGACTGTGGCCAGTAGGAGTAGAAAATGTCTTGGCGTCCAGTGGAAGTAAGCAATGCCCTATCTTTGGTATCAGTGGGACGACTGGTGCCTCATCGTTGATGTCAGTGGAAGGAACAGGGCCCCATTGTTGGTGTCAGTTGAAGGAATAGTGCCCTATGGCCAGTGTCAATGGAAAGCATTCTGCCCCATTGTTGGTGTCAGTGGGAGAAATTGTGCCCCATCATTGGTGTCAGTGGAAGGAATTGTGCCCCATCATTGGTGTCAGTGGGAGGAATTGTCCCCCATCATTGGTGTCAGTGGGAGGAATTGTCCCCCATCATTGGTGTCAGTGGGAGGAATTGTCCCCCATCATTGGTGTCAGTGGGAGGAATTGTCCCCCATCATTGGTGTCAGTGGGAGGAATTGTCCCCCATCGTTGGTGTCAGTGGGAGGAATTGTCCCCCATCGTTGGTGTCAGTGGGAGGAATTGTCCCCCATTGTTGGTGTTAGTGGGAGGAAAAGTGGCCCATTATTGGTATCAGTGGAAAGACTTATGCCCCATCGTTGGTGTCAGTGGGAGGAACTGTGCCCTTTTGATGGTGTCAGTGGGAGGAATAGTGCCCCATTGTTGGTGTCAGCGACAGGAATTATGCCCCATTGTTGGTGTCAGTGGATGGAATGGTGCACCAAGGGCCAGATAAAGGCAAGCAAAGGGCCACATCTAGCCCCAGGGCCACAGTTTGGAGACCACTGATTTAGATGTATACTTTTTGATACATGATTGTGTGTATAGCTTAGAAACTTTTTAAAAATTGGTATGAAAAGAAATCTGTCTCTCTGTTATTAGTGGGATCGCCTTAAAGATACAGAGGAAAATGGCAGCTGACCTCCTTCATACTGTTATGACGTCTCATCACATTTAGTAACCCCCTGTCTATCTGGTCCAAATGTCTGTCTATTAATTATATCCATTTTGACATTCATTGTATTTGCAACTGATAATAACCCTCCGTTCTTCTAATGAGTTCCCTACCCCCCCCCCCCCCAGTACATACCAGCCAGACAATATATTATCTCATTCTCCTTGCAGTAGTTATATCCCTGGGTGCAAAGGGACATACCGTATCTTGCAACAATTACTGGCAACTCTTAAAGCAGTATTAAACCCCAAAAACAACAATATAATATATTCTAAAAATTGGTAATCTGAAATGTAATATATTTGTGTTTTTTTTGGGTTTAATACTGCTTTAAAGTGGTTGTAAACCTCAGACATGAAATATGAACAAAGCATATCGCTCTATAGCAGCCTTTCTCAACCTTTTCATCACAAGGGAACCCTTGAAAACACTTTCTGGTCTGAACCTCAGGAAAAATGACTAAACAACTCGAGATACATTAGTGTGATGGTGGAAAAATGCTCCTTACACTTATGGTCGATGGGAAGAATCACCCCCTTATAGATAGCTAAAAATATCAATTGTTTAAGTGGGAACTTATCCAAAAGGGAAAAAAATTGCTCATTGCTCAAGGAACCCCTAACAACCTCTCAATGAGCCCTGGTTGAGAAACCCTATAGCAGTGATGGTGAACCTTGGCACCCCAGATGTTTTGGAACTACATTTCCCATGATGCTCATGCACTCTGCCGTGTAGTTGAGCATCAGGAGAAATGTAGTTCTAAAACATCTGGGGTGCCAAGGTTCGCCATCACTACCCTATAGTCTGTATGTGTCTCTATTAAAAGCACTAAGTGTAAATTCTGTCTATTGCTTCATTGCTTTACTATCAGCATTAATTACTTCAAACACGTGTCCCTGACACCAAGTGATAAAAGGTGACAGGGGAGGGATCCCTAGCTGAGTGACATCTTCAGCTCTGTTCCTGTGTGCTGTATGACGAAGGGGGGGGCTTGTCCCTTCCCTCCAATCAGGCCTCAGAGCTCTCCTAACTGAGCTCTGCAGAGTCTAACTTCAGCTCTCAGACAAGCTTATGAATTCAGCACTTTAAATGGGTGTAGAGAAGACGGCAGATAAACAGGCACAACTTATGTAGGAGGATTTGTTTCCTCTCTGTGTATCACCTGAGGCCAGTCACTTCACTGGGTATATGTGAGGGTTTACATAGTTACATAGTAGGCAAGGTTGAATAAAGGCAATAGTCCATCCAGTTCAACCTGTGTTGGTGTGTGTGTTTGTTCATGTGGATACACATTTCCCATATCTCTGTATATTGTGTTCGATAAGATGCACGTCCAAGAGTCTTTTGAAGCTATCAATATTTCCTGTTGACACCACCGGTTGTGGAAGAGCGTTCCACATCCTTATCGCCCTGACAGTGAAAACCCCCCTACGCAGCTTAAGGTTGAGCCGCTTCTCTTCCAATCTCATTGTGTGGCCCCGTGTTCTCTTACACTCCCTTAACAACCACTTTGGGTTTCATCTCTAATGAAAGCCTAACATACTGTACATATTATTATTAGCATGTGCTGGCTCATGGGTAGACTTCCTGTTATTCTTTTCCATACATGATCCTGCTACTTATCTCTGGAATTCAACCTCCATCAATATCTTCAATGTCCTCAACCAGTGCCCTCAATATACTTATATTAAGCTTTTGATGAAGGCCTAAGGCTGAAACGCATCAACATTTTTGGATGATGTTACTGCTGTAATGCTTAAATAAATATTTTCTATGGAGGAGCTGTCAAGTTGCAGTCCTGTACTTTCTATGGATCTTTAGTGCCCACAATATACATCTCCAAGTTGCTAGTACTAATGCTAATTAATCTGTCATGGAGTTTTCGAGTACATGACAATGGGACACTTAAGGGCAGGGATGAGTTGGATCAACTCCACTGCTCTCCACATGTTTACTCATACTTGGCCCATTCATTGTCTATGGGCCAGTCTATACAAAGGCCACCTGAAGAGTAAGTTAAGGCCAATGTAGGATAAGTCAAGCCTTTCTTTAGCTTTGGTCAACCCTATACGAGGATCAGTGGATCAAAGGATCAGCCCAGCCCAACACGAGGAACCCAAGAGAGTTTTCCTCTTGGTCCCCTTAGTCTTCACAGGAACTCAAAGAAGTACCCTGCACAGGCGATACTGCCCCCCCCCCCCCCACTCCCACACATAGTCCTCTTACTCAAAGTTAGATAAAAAGGCATCTATGGCAGCAATTAACAACTTATATGGTGCTCCCCATGTACCATCAGAGTAGACCTACTTGGCTTCTGAAGGACAACAGGAAACCACTGTGTACTCAAATTACCAGCCACCAAATGCTTCCTTGCCTACACACTCCTAATTGGAAGGGAGAAGCCCGCTATTTGCACTAGTCTTCTTTCAAACACAGCTATCAAGTTTGTAAGCTAACATGGACCTGAAGTCTTGGATGAGTGGTCAACTCACACATGGTATAAATAAACCTCTGCAGCCACCCAGGAGATCCAGCCATAAAGTCCTTCCATCAGCTATGAGCTGAGTGTTTGGTTCGAACATTAGTTTGGACTGAACACTCGCTTTTCGGACAGTGCAGTAGGCAAGGGGTTAAAGGACTTTTGCATTATTAAAGATTCACTTCAAGCATTACTTAAACCGCTGCGTTTGTGTCTTATATATCTGCTTGGAGTTCAGAGTTAACCTCTTTTGTAGCACCATGCATTTAATGGCAAAGTGCTGCATGGTTATTTACCCAGTGCTAGGTAATGTCATCCTCAGACGGTTATGCCCCGTACACACGGTCGGATTTTCCGACGGAAAATCTGTGGTAGGACCTTGTTGTCGGAAATTCCGACCGTGTGTGGGCTCCATCACACATTTTCCATCGGATTTTCCGACACACAAAGTTTGAGAGCAGGATATAAAATTTTCCGACAACAAAATCCGTTGTCGGAAATTCCGATCGTGTGTACACAAATCCGACGGACAAAGTGCCACGCATGCTCAGAATAAATAAAGAGATGAAAGCTATTGGACACTGCCCCGTTTATAGTCCCGACGTACGTGTTTTACGTCACCGCGTTCAGAACGATCGGATTTTCCGACAACTTTGTGTGACCGTGTGTATGCAAGACAAGTTTGAGCCAACATCCTTCGGAAAAAATCCTAGGATTTTGTTGTCGGAATGTCCGAACAAAGTCCGACCGTGTGTACGGGGCATAACATTTACAGACACTGTGTACAGAGCCAATCTGAGTGCCTCTGTACCTTAGGGTTGCTGGGATTGGTCATAGAGAGACCGATCACAGTGATCTTAGATATAAACTGTTTACTTGGGAGAGCCCTCCCCTACCTCTTCCAACAAAGGAAGGAGATGATTGAGGCACTAATGTATGAATAAGGAATTAATTCAGCAGCTGCAAGTAAAGTTAACTCTTTAACTCCATGCTACGTTTGGGATGACTTTGTGTCCCCTGTGCTTGGCGCCCCAAGCAGTAGACCCCCATCTCCCCCCAATCTACACCAACAGGTATTACTACATATGAAGGTTCTTACCTGTACAGATTCCTGCAGATTATGAACATTTAACAACTTTCCCTGTGTACTTATAGGGCTGTTTCACATTTCCTCCCACACCACATTCTCTCCGCACCGAGGGTGGGGAACCTGGTGTGAATTATTGCTGTAAAGTCACCCATTGCCTAATTACACCAGGGAGGGGGAGGGAGGCTCTAAAATGTCAGAAGAGTTTTATTGATTTTAGAATATGCAAAGTTTACATTGTCAACCAGTTCAACAGAAATTTCCACTTAGGCGGGCCACATACTGTTCATTGTCCACATACTGTTCATTTTTTTCTATCAGTCAGAGAAGAGCGAATTCCCCCCCCCCCCCCCCCTCCACACAAGAGAAGTGGATGGAGGAATGCTCCCTTCCCCCCGTGCAATTGCCTCCAGAAAGCACCTAATTAGTAAATAGAGTTCACCTGTGTGTAATTTTAATCTCAGTATAAATACAGCTGTTCTGTGAAGCCCTCAGAGGTGTGTTAGAGAACCTTAGTGAACAAACAGCATCATGAAGTCCAAGGAACCCACCAGACAGGTTAAGGGATAAAGTTGTGGAGAAGTTTAAAGCAGGGTTAGGATACAAATATAAATGGTGCGCTTGTTCAGATAAACATTCAGTGTCAATGTATGCACAGTGATCAATGAAACATATACAGTCAAGTCCATAAATATTGGGACATCGACACAATTCTAATCTTTTTGGCTCTATACACCACCACAATGGATTTGAAATGAAATGAACAAGATGTGCTTTAACTGCAGACTTTCAGCTTTAATTTGAGGGTATTTACATCCAAATCAGGTGAACGGTGTAGGAATTACAACAGTTTGTATATGTGCCTCCCACTTTTTAAGGGACCAAAAGTAATGGGACAATTGGCTGCTCAGCTGTTCCATGGCCAGGTGTGTGTTATTCCCTCATTATCCCATTTACAAGGAGCAGATAAAAAGTCCAGAGTTCATTTCAAGTGTGCTGTTTGCATTTGGAATCTGTTGCTGTCAACTCTCAATATGAGATCCAAAGAGCTGTCACTATCAGTGAAGCAAGCCATCGTTAGGCTGAAAAAACAAAACAAATCCATCAGAGAGCAAAAACATTAGGTGTGGCCAAACCAACTGTTTGGAACATCCTTAAAAAGAAAGAACTCACCGGTGAGCTCAGCAACACCAAAAGACCCAGAAGACCACGGAAAACAACTGTGGTGGATGACTGAAGAATTCTTTCCCTGGTGAAGAAAACACCCTTCACAACAGTTGGCCAGATCAAGAACACTCTCCAGGAGGTAGGTGAGGTGTATGTGTGTTAAAGTCAACAATCAAGAGAAGACTTCACCAGAGTGAATACAGAGGGTTCACCACAAGATGTAAACCATTGGTGAGCCTCAAAAACAGGAAGGCCAGATTAGAGTTTGCCAAACAACATCTAAAAAAGCCTTCACAGTTCTGTAACAACATCCTATGGACAGATGAGACCAAGATCAACTTGTACCAGAGTGAAGGGAAGAGAAGAGTATGGAGAAGGAAAGGAACTGCTCATGATCCAAAGCATACCACCTCATCAGTGAAGCATGGTGGTGGTAGTGTCATGGCGTGGGCATGTATGGCTGCCAATGGAACTGGTTCTCTTGTATTTATTGTTGATGTGACTGCTGACAAAAGCAGCAGGATGAATTCTGAAGTGTTTCGGGCAATATTATCTGCTCATATTCAGCAAAATGCTTCAGAACTCATTGGACGGCGCTTCACAGTGCAGATGGACAATGACCCGAAGCATACTGCGAAAGCAACCAAAGAGTTTTTTGAGGGTAAGAAGTGGAATGTTCTGCAATGGCCAAGTCAATCACCTGACCTGAATCCGATTAAACATGCATTTCACTTGCTGAAGACAAAACTGAGGGGAAAATGCCCCAAGAACAAGCAGGAACTGAAGACAGTTGCAGTAGAGCCCTGGCAGAGCATCACCAGGGATGGAACCCAACATCTGGTGATATCCATGCGTTCCAGAATTCAGGCTGTAATTGACTGCAAAGGATTTGCAACCAAGTATTAAAAAGTGAAAGTTTGATGGATGATTGTTTATCTGTCCCATTACTTTTGGTCCCTTAAAAAGTGGGAGGCACATATACAAACTGTTGTAATTCTTACACCATTCACCTGATTTGGATGTAAATACCCTCAAATTAAAGCTGAAAGTCTGCAGTTAAAGCACATCCTGTTCGTTTCATTTCAAATCCATTGTGGTGGTGTATAGAGCCAAAAAGATTAGAATTGTGCCGATGTCCCAATATTTATGGACCTGACTGTATAATCCTCAAACTGCAAATATATAACAAAAAAGTTGTGACGAATTATAAAAGTCCTCCACTGGTGCTAAATAAATAATTAAATAAAGTCCATATTGTGATACCCAACATAACCAGTGAAGAAAATATAATTCCAAGGTATATCCAGTGATTAGAAAGGTATATTGCATCCACCGCTACCAATAGATAAAGAAAGCTTTCATTCTCTAATTCTCTAATGAATGCTGCACACCACACTAAGAGCTCCACGATATCGGGTATGACATTCCTAATCCACGACTGACAGATTGCAGGTACTCAGAGAGAGCATAGAAAACACCATAGCGTAATAAAGCTAATAACAAGAAGTAAATTTAATAATTTAATGCCAGTGACCAGTGACGCAACGCGTCGGGTGGAGCCTGTGACATCACTTCCCTGTGTCTACAGTGTGTGGAAGTGCAGTGAGGAGGCGATTGGGTTCTTTTTTCATGTCAACGCAGAAGGTTTTTTCCTGTAATGTCAGTGGATATTATTAAATTTACTACTTGTTATTAGCCTGGAACACACCATCCCTACTGTGAAACATGGTGGTGGCAGCAATATGTTGTGGGGATGCTTTTCTTCAGCAGGGACAGGGAAGCTGGTCAGAGTTGATGGGAAGATGGATGGAGCCAAATACAGGGCAATCTTAAAAGAAAACCTGTTAGAGTCTGCAAAAGACTGGAGACTGGGGCGGAAGTTCACCTTCCAGCAGGACAACGACCCGAAACATACAGCCAGAGCTACAATGGAATGGTTTGGATCAAAGCAAATTCACGGGTTAGAATGGCCCAGTCACAGTCCAGACCTAAATCCAATTGAGAATCCGTGGCAAGACTTGAAAATTGCTGTTCACAGACGCTCTCCATCCAATCTGACAGAGCTTGAGATATTTTACAAAGAAGAATGGGCAGAAATTGCAGCGAACGATGGTTTTACAAAGTATTGACTCAGGGGGGCTGAATACAAATGCACGCCACACTTTTCAAATATTTATTTGTAAAAAAATGTAAAAACCATTTATCATTTTCCTTCCACTTCACAATTATGGGCCACTTTGTGTTGGTCTATCACATAAAATCCCCAAAAAATACATTTACGTTTTTGTTGTAACATGACAAAATGTGGAACATTTCAAGGGGTGTGAATACTTTTTCAAGGCACTGTACACATCCAGACAATATATGCAATATTATATTATATAATATTACATATGCAGACTATATATTATATATATATATATATATATATATATATATATATATGTTCACACATGACTATATGTGTGTATATGTGTGTGAAAAAGGTGAACTTGGGGGGTGACTATATGTGTGTATATGTGTGTGAAAAAGGTGAACTTGGGGGGTGAAGTTAAGAGAAGGTGGCATAAGGTCTCATGTTTATGGGCATTCTGAGCCACTGAACAAGAAATGTGGGCATATTTCTCCACCCAGTAGCCACAGGTGCTGTGCATACCCACTCGTTTTAGGCCGGGTCTCCTGATGGTGACAACAATGGACAATGTATTGTAGCTAATGCCACTTGTAGCCTCCATGGGAAGCCTGTGGGACAGGGTGACAACACAGGAGTACAACTGGGAGACAGGGACAGAGCCTTGTCACCCTATAACAGGAAGTGCTTTAACGAAAACCTTGATGGCAGAATTACTGGATTAAAGATTACATGAATTTAACATTTGGGTTTACATGTATTTAATGTGATGATCCCACAAAAAAAAATGCTTCCCCAGCTTTAATACTACTTGACATACTTTAGAGCAGTATGCTATTTGGGTTCTCCTGGGTGCCACAAGCACTGGGCCCAGTTTGCCCTGGATTAGTGACATGAGTTGCTATGGTGTGGATGAAGAAGCCACCAGCACCAAAGCAACCAACGATGCTCTAGGGCAGTATGCATGGTATCATTCATTGCTATGGTGTTGCCAGCTGGCCCGCTTGCACCATGGCCACTGATTACATCGATTCAGGGCAGGTGGAATGCAGAGCCACCCCAAGCATTGAGGAAAGGGTAGAAGTTTGGCTCCCCAGACTACACCCCCCCCGCCCCCAACCCCTCTACTGTGCTTTTGGAGCCAAAAGTAGGGCTCCAGGAAAGAACTGTGTGACTGGGGGCTTTGTGTGGGGAGGTTCTCTAATTTGGAGGGGCTTTGTGATGGGGGGAATCTGATGAGAAGACTGGGTGTTGGGGTAATCTAATATGATGGGAGCACGCTAATGTTTGGGGGGGCTCTGGTCTTATGGGAGGACTCTGATTTGAAGGCTTTGATGAAATGGGGGGACCTCTAACATATGGGGAAAACTTGGACATGATTGGAAGGACTTTGATATGATAGGTGGCCTTCGATGTGAAACTGGGGCTGTGGCAGGATGGGTGGGCCTCTGACATTTAGAGAAGACCTCTGACGTGATCGGGGGGCCACTGATGTGAAAAGGGGACTGTCATTGGAAAACTGTGTAATGGGGAAAATGTGTGCTGGGGGTGCTTGGTGATGAGGGAACTGTGTGATGGGATGAGAAGACTCAGTGATGGGGGGAATCTGATGTGATGGAGGGACTCTGACATTTAGGAAGGACTTTGGGGTTATGGGTGGCCTCTAAAGTGAATGAGAGGGGAGCCTTGACATGATGGGGGGACTCTAATGTGAATAGGGGACCACTGATGTAAAGGGGAGCTTTTGATAGTCCAAACAAACTATTCTCTTCGCTAAGAAATGCAGTTGCTGTCGGTGCTGTATGTAGCTTCGGCTGTGCTGATGTTCTGGCAGCAGTACGGGGACTTCCCATCCCACTCCCAGAACAAAATCGAGTTGGGCTGAGCACTGCTCAGCCATTCATAGGAAGCCTTGTATTTTATCAATGAAAACAAGGCTTCCTCTGATTGGTTGTGATGGAGAGGCGGGCGGATGACGTCATTCACATTTCATTAATGCACAAAACACTATGGAAAGTTCATAAGAGATCCTCAGACAATGGACAGGTGCACCTTTCCCAGATGAACAGACTGGCCCAAGTGGTGTCAGCGTGATGATGTAACTAGGCCACACCCCCAACACACTTCTTGATCAGAGTGACTTTTTTTTAACAAATCCGTAACAGGCCTGGACTGATCAGTGGAATTAGCAGTAACAAAAAATTCTAAAGTTATAGGAAAGTGTACTGTTAAAAAAAAAAATAAAGCTAAAGCCCTCAACTTTGTACAACTTGGCCAGTGTAACAATAGTTTAATACCTACTTTTTATGCAGTACCACTCTGTCTTGTCTTAAAAGTTTAATAAACTGTCAAAACAGAAGAAACCACAACCCCAAATTCCATAAACGCCATCCTATTCCTATACCCTCAATGATTCCCAAAATATTCTAAACAGAGACTTCAGATATGTGTTTTGAAGATACTATTTGTATTGTTATTACAATGCTGATGTTATAAAATGAAAGTGTATACTCTGATTTCCTTTAAAGAGGAGTTCCACCCGAGGTCCAGTCAAAAAAAAAATTAAAAGTCAGCAGCTAAAAATACTGCAGCTGCTGACTTTTAATTGGACACTTACCTGTCCCTGGGTCCAGCGATGCGGGGGATCGAAGCCCCACTTGTCTCCCCCTCTGTTCGGCGGCACCGGCATTGTAACTGTGGGCGCCGGGCTGTGGCTTCACAGCCTGGCACCCACTGCGCATGTGCAAGCGGCGCCGCACGCCGTGATTGGCCGCTCAGTCACCTGGGACCTGTAATGGGTCCCAGATGATTGACAGGAGGGAGGGAGCAGAGCTGAGCCCTTCCTGTGCCGAGGGGGAAGTGATGTCACCAGCCCAGTCACTGGAAGGGGCAGACTACGAGGGACCCCCTAGCAACAGGCATTTAGAGGTAAGTTAAAAAAAAAATATCCAAATGTTTTTTTGTTTTTCTTTTTAGGATTTTTCATGTATTTTTTTTTTTTTGGGTGGAACCCCACTTTAAGTAGCTACTGGTGGTGTTGATATTGCTAATATGTATTTATGAACAAAGCCTGCAACCTCTGTTTGCAGGTTTCATTCACTGAGGAGCTGTTTTCAGTGCACCTGGGCAAAGTGGGCACAAAATCTTTACAGAAAGATTTTTGGGGGAAAATATCTCAAATTGGTTTAAAATAAACACATCTGCTTCTCTATAAGAAAAGTTGAGATGTGAGCATACCTTCAGATGTCTCTGGATCCACTGATCATTCTGACATACAGTTTTCACTAAACACAACCTCTGCGTATGTATGTTTTAAGTCAGGGGGTCTCCAAACTTTCTGAACAAATGGCCAGTGTACTGTCCTTGAGGCTTGAGGTGGGCCAGATTCTGGCCAGTGGGATTATAAAACACCCTGGGGTCATTGAGAGTAAAAAGTGTCCCATCATTGAGTTATAGGAGAAGGAATAGTGCCTTGTTGTTGGTATCAGTGGAAGGAATGGTGCCCCATCATTGGTGTCTGTGGGAGGCATGGTGCCCCATCATTGGTGTCTGTGGGGGGAATGGTGCCCCATCATTGGTGTCTGTGGGGGGAATGGCGCTCCATCATTGGTGCCTATGGGGGGGAATGGTGCCCCATCATTGGTGTCTGTGGGAGGCATGGTGCCCCATCATTGGTGTCTGTGGGAGGAATGGTGCCCCATCATTGGTGTCTGTGGGAGGAATGGTGCTCCATCATTGGTGCCTGTGGGAGGAATAGTGCCTTATCATTGGTATCAGTGGGAGGAATGGTGCCCCATCATTAGTGTTTGTGGGAGGAATGGCACTCCATCATTGGTATCAGTGGGAGGAATGGTGCCCCATCATTGGCATTTGTGGGAGGAATAGTGCCCAATCAGTGGTGTCAGTGGGAGGAATAGTGCCACATCATTGGTGTCAGTGGGAGGAATAGTGCCTCATCATTTGTGTCAGTGGGAGGAATGGTGCCCCATCATTGGTGTTTGTGGGGGGAAAGGCGCTCGATCATTGTTATCAGTGGGAGGAATGGTGCCCCATCATTGGTATCAGTGGGAGGAATAGCGTCCCATCATTGGTGTTTGTGGGAGGAATAGTGCCCCATCATTGGTATCAGTGGGAGGAATAGTGCCTCATCATTGGTGTCAGTGGGAGGAATAGTGCCTCATCATTTGTGTCAGTGGGAGGAATAGTGTCCCATCATTGGTGTCTGTGGGTGGAATGGTGCCCCATCATTGGTATCAGTGGGAGGAATGGTGCCCCATCATTGGTGTTTGTGGGGGTAATGGTGCCCCATCATTGGTATCAGTGGGAGGAATGGTGCCCCATGATTGGTGTTTGTGGGGGGAAAGTCGCTCGATCATTGTTATCAGTGGGAGGAATGGTGCCCCATCATTGGTGTTTGTGGGAGGAATAGTGCCCCATCATTGGTGTCTGTGGGTGGAATGGTGCCCCATCATTGGTATCAGTGGGAGGAATGGTGCCCCATCATTGGTGTTTGTGGGGGTAATGGTGCCCCATCATTGGTATCAGTGGGAGGAATGGTGCCCCATCATTGGTGTTTGTGGGAGGAATAGTGCCCCATCATTGGTATCAGTGGGAGGAATAGTGCCCCATCATTGGTATCAGTGGGAGGAATAGTGCCCCATCATTGGTGTTTGTGGGAGGAATAGTGCCCCATCATTGGTATCAGTGGGAGGAATAGTGCCTCATCATTGGTGTCAGTGGGAGGAATAGTGCCTTATCATTGGTGTCAGTGGGAGGAATGGTGCCCCATCATTGGTGTCTGTGGGTGGAATGGTGCCCCATCATTGGTATCAGTGGGAGGAATGGTGCCCCATCATTGGTATCAGTGGGAGGAATGGTGCCCCATCATTGATATCAGTGGGAGGAATGGTGCCCCATCATTGTTGTTTGTGGGGGTAATGGTGTCCCATCATTGGTATTAGTGGGAGGAATGGGGCCCCATGATTGGTGTTTGTGGGGGTAATGGTGCCCCATCATTGGTATTAGTGGGAGGAATGGGGCCCCATGATTGGTGTTTGTGGGGGGAATGGCGCTCAATCATTGATGTCAGTGGATGGTTTGTTACCCCAAGTGCTGGACAAAGGCAAGCAAAGGGCCACAACTGGTCTGCGGGCCGCAGTTTGGAGGCCACTGATGTAAGTCGATGAAGTTTGTAACAGATTCACTCTTAAACTTTATTTGTCTTCAGGTTTTCTTCAAAAATGTGGTAATTCAACTTTGTAACTGCATATGACATTGTCGTATTTTACCCTTCATGTACCGACACCAAATAGAGGTTAAAGTGTAACTATGGGCAAAATAAAAAAAAAATATGTGTGCATAGGCAGCCTGGCTGTCACTATCATTAACATGGGAGTTTTGTTTTAGCTTTTTTAATAACAATGTTACTATTTTTGATTCCATCGCTTTACTGGTGTTGCTGCAGAAAACGCCCTCCTCAAAGAAGATGGGAAAACATAAATGAGTCACAGTTTATGAGGTCCTGAGCAGATGTGACCCGCGGACATGAAATTTTATGGTGAACTTTAGCCAGGGCTGCCACCTTTTCTTCGAGCCAAACCCAGAACACTATATCGGCGCACAGCATTTTTTTTTTTTTTATAGTATATAAAACAAGTGAAAAAAAAAAAACGTAGTACAAATAGATTGTGCTGCACCAAAAAACATAGTATTTTTGTTACCATACATTTCCCCGCAGGTAAATGAGAGCACAAGCAAGGTGTGTGGTTGTGTCATTAATACTTAACGGCACCACTGAGCTCCTACAAAAGGGCTGAGAGTTTTTGTGCATCGTAGGAATGCAGACAATTCCTGCAACGCAACAATGTCCAACTAGGGCCGAGGTAAATCATTTAAATTCAGGGTGGTCTGGTTGCTAAAATTTTATCCAGCTGAGGTCCAAATTGCTCTCTAATATAACATAAAAGTAGGCCAATCACATCCATATTTCAAGTAAAATAAAATACAATAATCTTACATCAGGTATCCCCATCAGAGTCCCCCCTAACATCAGATGGCTCTATAAGAGCCCCCCTTACATCAGGTTCCTCCAACAGAGTCCCCCCTAACATCAGATGGCTCTATAAGAGTCCCCCCTTACATCAGATGCCCCTATAAGAGTCCCCCTTACATCAGATGCCCCTATAATAGTCCCCCCTAAGATCAGATGGCCCACTAAGAGTCCCCCCTTATGCCCGATTCACACCTATACATTTTTAGTTCTTTTTGCATTTTGCAGATTTGCACTACAGTCCACTTATCATGGTTTCCTATGGAACACATTCTGTAGTGCAAATCTGCAAAAAGCACTAAAAATGCATAGGTGTGAATCAGGACTTACATCAGATGGCTCTATAAGAGTCCCTCCTTACATCAGATGCCCCTATGAGTCCCTCCTTACATCAGATGGCTCTATAACTGTCCCTCCTTACATCAGATGCCCCTATGAGTCCCTCCTTACATCAGATGGCTCTATAACTGTCCCTCCTTACATCAGATGCCCCTATAAGAGTCCCCCCTTACATCAGATGCCCCTATAAGAGCCCCCCTTACACCAGGCATGCCCAGTAAAGTGCGTCCTTACATCTGGTGTCCCCATCAACGTCACCTTACATCAGGTGTCCCTACCAAAGCCCCCCCCCCCCATACATCTGTGTCCCCATCAGAGTCTCCCTTACACCAGCTGTGCCCAGTAGAGTACCCCCTTATACCAGGTGACCCCCTCACAACCCCCCCCTCTTTACATCAGGTTCCCTGCAGGTGTCCCTCCACACATCAGAGGGGTCATATGGTAGTGACCAATAGGCAGGTGGGAGAAGGTGGGCTATAACCATGACCACAAAGTTGTGGATGCTTAAGGTTTTGGGGAACCTAGAGGCGGCTGCTCCAAGGATATAGGGGTCATGTGAAGGGGTAGGGTTAAGAACCCTACACAGGTTCCCTTTAAGAAAAGCACGAGAAGTGATTCAAGGAACACAGGACTTTTCATTTAGCTTTCCACCAACTTTTATACAACTAGAGCAACCAAAAATAAATCGACTCATTCATTAAGCATTTTCTTTTCTTTATAGAAATACTGAAATATCTCACCCCAAAGAAAAAACACACACTAAACCAGCATAGCTGGGGGGGAGAGCATACCTTCATTCGGGAGTAGCCGGAAACACCAGGGGGCATGTACTATATTCGGGAGCCCGGGGAAGGAAGGAGCCACAAACACCTGGGGGTGTTCACCATACTCAGAAGCCAGGGTGATGGCGGTGACGGGGTGAACCCGTGGGAGGCGCGCTGAGTAAGTGGAGCGAGATACAGGAGGCCAGCTAGGAGGAGGAGGCAGAGAGTGCACAGCAGTGATACCCTGCTCTCTGGCCTCTCACCTTAGATATGTGCTTTAACTCTGTATATGATGATATCTCTCAAGGGTGGTGTAATGGTATTAAATCGCTTCTAGGGGTTCTCTGTAGGTTTTCCCAGTGCTCTGCTTTTTATTGTGGTAGTGCAGGATCTATCATAATCCCAAAGGGTCCTCTTCTCTATCCTCCTGGTGGGAATGTATGAAGAAAGAAGAATGCTCTCGTAGCGTGATACCGTTTCAACAGGTTTATTAAAAGATATAACAGCATCAACTCACATTTAAAAAGCCGAAAACCGGCAAAAATCCACGAGTGCCGAACTCATTCCTTAACGGCATCACTTCCAGTATACTTGAAGAAGTCACGTGGGTGTGACGTAATGCGTAGGGCGCGAGTGGAGGTATACTGGAATTGACGCCGTTAAGGAACGAGATCGTCATTCTAGTTCATGCTGTTATATCTTTTAATAAACCTGTATCACACTACAAGAGCATTCTCCTTTCTTTATACATTCCCACCGGGAGGATGTAGAAGAGGACCCTTTAGGATTATCAAAGATCCTGCACTACCACAATAAAGAGCAGAGCACTGGGAAAACCTACGTAGGACCCCTAGAGGCGATTTAAAACCAGCATTAAAGCATATCTAAGGTAAGAGGCCAGAGAGCACAGAGGTGACACGGGAAGAAAGGGATCAAGTCACCTTATATTATGAACACCCACAATCAGTGGTGAAGGGACACATCACGTGCAGTCATATAGATCATATCAAGGACTTTTTTCACTGAAGGAATTTATATTTGATTCATATTTTTTTGCATTTACGGTTATCATCTCTTTATCTGTGTGCGAATTGGTGTCCATCCTTGAGACACATGGTTTCAATATGGCACAGGAACCACTTTAATTGTACCATTATTTTAAGGACATTCATCCCTGAAGTAATTCAATTGGTTTGTTTAACGGCTATTATATTTTTACATGCGTACGGATTCACTAGTGTCCATCCTTGAGACACATGGTTTCGAACTTAAGCATTGCCGGCCGACATGAGTCAAACATGAGTCATGTAGTCACCAAGGACCTCCCCCGGGTTAGGTTTTCACTACATCCCAGGATCACCATGTTGCTGTATTGACCCTTGTAATGAAACGTCTCACACTCCGCTTGAGTGCTTTCGTCATATACTGCTTCCTCCCAGTCTAAATATAGATATCAAATATTCCAACAGCTCACAAGCACAAAACAAGACGATACTTGTTTAGTTGCTGAACATGGACTGTTTTATTAGAACCAAAATACAAGTCTTATATACAGCAGAAGAGGAGGTTCCCCCTCCTGCTCATATTACTCTAACAATACACCTGTAACCAGAAACAGAATTAACATAGGCTAATTAACTAATCCCTTAAAGCAGCCGATGTGACTCCGTGCCCTCCTGAGCATTGTTATGATTAATCAGGATTTCACTACAGGTCAGACTTGTTGTCACCGAGCTTCACACATTAGTATAAACACAGGACACCTTCTCACAATAGCAGGAGCTAATTATAATTAACAATACAAACAGTGATCTCCCCCCCTTCCTCAGCCTAATAGGCAACAAACTATAGTAGGAGTAGACTGTCCGGCTCCTACCCAGTTCTAGAGGCCAATGTTATCAGCTCTCTCAACTAACATGTTGAGTTCAGAATCAAACAAACCAAGAATAGTCTTTACATATATCCTGGGAGATATTGTGTTGATAAATATTACTGTCCCATTTTAAGCAATCCAAGATGTATTTTCTCAGTCTGGCACAGGGTGACTTAGACATAAGAGGTGCATGGGGAGCTGAAACATGGGTTTCCCAACCTTTCCAAGGGATTCTTGGTTCCACTGGCCCTCTATCCCATTACAGCAGAAAGCTGTTGAGGTGGCAGAAATGTTGGAGATCTTACTGCACCTGTGGAGGACAAAACGAGGACCAACATAATGATACGTAAGTATCCAGCGGTCTGAGGTTGGGATATTTGTTGAGCATGCTATTCATTTACGCATCGGGATTTACAAAAATGACCCATAAAAAAACCTTCACTGCTATATGGCTTAAGATAGCACTTGTTTAAGCGTGCAATTCACAGTAAACCAAACCCACTACTGACCACAGTGCAGGCTGTTTAAAGGTGGGTCGCCATTGTTGCTTCCTCTGGTGGGTCTCAGGCACCTCAGCATGATACAATATTTAATAACCTGTTTGTTAATAAACGTTTGCCCTATGGGTAAAATCCAGTCATGCAATGATGGAAAGTAGATAGAAAGGAGCGCCCAGTATCCAATAAATGTGGGTTTAAAAGTGGGTTTGAAGATGTTTATTGAAGGTAGCAACAAGTAATATCAAGCCAACGCATTTATGGAGAACAGAGACCCCCCCCCCTTCTTCAGGGCTGTTGCTGCATGCTAATAGATTGAGCTCAATGCTACCTCTGTATTCACAGCCGGCACTCCATCTGATCCTTGTGCTACAGGCACACCTCTTTGGTATCCTTCCTCGGCCATTAGCATGGATTCATCTCCACCATTTCCAATGCAGTATCGAGCATAAGGCCGTACCCAGAGGCAGCAGCCCAGGCCCTGATAAGGCTCACTACCCCCTTCTTTCAAGTTGGGCACAAAATCATTGAGAAGGAATTCTTCCTACCCACCTATGTTATCACCTACCCACAATCAGTGACTGATTGAGACAGTCCAGAGGGATCTCCAACCCTAAAGAGTCATGTAAGAGTCTCTTTATTTTGGGTGGTGCTGACTCTCTCTGACAAAATCATTACCTATGGCAAAAAAATCAATCAAAATCATGGGAGGGGGAAGGGATGGGCAAAATAGTGGCAGGCACAACATGCTGCAGCAAAATGTATGTAATATTTGTGGCATGCGCTGAAATAGTAACAATAGTTGTGGTACACCAAAGAAAACAGAGGACTTTAAGATGGTGCACAAATATGTGGTTACAGTGACATTGTAAAAAAATGTCCCTACGTTGGAGGTGTCACTGGAAGGAAAAATGTTACTGCTTCGGTGGTGTCACTGAAGGGAAAAAGATCCCTGGGTCAGTGGGACCACTGGAAGGAACAGATTCCCCCTGGGCACTCTGTTCATTACAATTGAGCCCTAATTGCAGCAAGAATTGAAAGTGTTTGTCAAGGTTCAAATTGTTTTCTTTTAAAATAACAAACATGCTATACTTACCCTCTTTCTCGCCCCCCCCCCCCCCCCAACACTGTATCCTGGCCTAGGCCGACGAGTCCCAGGCCTAGGGCAGCACTCTCTAGGGGGGCAGCACGGAAAGAGTCCCCGCCGGCTTGCGCCAGTCTTTTGGGGCGGACTGGGCTGAGAGGCATATTATTCTAGCGCCCCCATAAACCGCCCGCGCTGCTTCCTGTACGCGGGCAGCCGCCATTCCGCAACTGGGGGGGGGGACGCTTCTAATTTTGACTGTCCTAACATCCTAGACCACAAACCTTCCTCACTGTGCTATGTGTTTTACTGCTGCACCATTGGCTAGACATGTGCAATGCGTTTCGCAATGAATGGAAATGCGGCCGAATTTCACCTGATACGAAAGAAATTATAGCGAATATAACGAATGAATTCGACATGATTTGGTAATTTGATAAAGATCTAATGAAACAAAAGTAGATCTTACAGTCCAATCAGCTGATTAATTTTGTGCTGGAGGTTGGATTACTGGCAAAGTGCATTCCTGAGAACTGAGTGAGAAGGGTGTTGTATTGTATTTGAGCAGAGGAGAAGAGATATTGTCATTGTGTGTGTTAATAGATTCAATAAACAAACGACTTTCCAAACTACGAATCATTATCAAGCACACATATATATATATATATATATATATATATATATATATATATATATATATATATATATATAAATATCGAATTTCAACTAATACGAAAGAAATTATAGCGGATAAAATGAATGAATTTGCCATGATTTGAGATTCAGTATAACGAATATCGACACTCTACGAATAATAACAAATTATCCGAAAATGAATTAACTTAACATAACGAATATAACAGAACTAAATTATGTATTTCCATGAATGACAACGAACCGAAACTAAACTAAATTTCCCGTTGTGCACAAGTCTACCATTGGCATGGTTATATCTTCTTAGTCCTCTCCATAAAATTATCAGAAATTTGTGCTTAAAGGAGAACTATAGGCAACACTTTTTTTTTTTTTCATTTTGGATAGAGTAAGGGAGGGTTATAGCCCCTGTCAGTTTATTTTTTACCATCCCTGTCCCATTGCAGAGATTTCCCTTAACTTCCTGCCCCATAGCCAAACAGGAAGTGAGAGGAAATCTATGCAAATTAAGGGAATCCATTGCCCCCCCAGGCCCTCAGAACTAGTGTCCCCACTTGAAAAATTTCAGGGCAGGTCTTAAACAGCAAGGGGTGGTTCATATTTAAATTAGGGGGGTACATAAGTTTAGTCAGGCCCAGGGCAGCACAAAACCTAAATACACTACTGGGCCCCCCACCAGCGCTCCTGGCCTCTCCCCCATATTGCTTGCCCCCCAAATGAAGCTGCATAGAATGCATGAAGGTAAAAAAAAAAAAAAAAAAATAAGCCTTTAAAACCACTTTAAACAGGAAAACTCCAACGTAAATTTGTAAACTGAATAGAAAATCTTGGGTGGTACCAAATACTGACACAGAAAATGAGTCACAAACTATGTGACCAGCAGAGTGACTATTGTCACTATTGTTCAAACTGTTTTTTTGTGTATCTGATTTATTGCTCGCATACTTTGCCGAGGGATTTCAGAAAAAGAAAATATTCTTTGTTAAATATAAATCCTGTTTTTTTTTTTAAATATTGATGTTTGTTTGGAAATCATTGTTAGAAGTTAGTCTCGGAATCATAAAATCTAGAAAAAGGTATATCTGTAGACCTGTGTTGTACTAAATAAGATTTCTTTTTACTATACTGTAAAAATCTCTCTTTTGAAGACCATTGAGGGACACAGGAGGATAGTCATCTTCAGACCTTTGCTTTATACTGTCCAGGGCCGCTGATAGAAATCAAGGGGACCCGTACAGCCTACCTGACGGGGTCCCCCTTCAGCTCCACCCTGGCCCCGCCCCTGGTCGTGTCAATGGTCCCTCCTTCAGCCCCACCCCTGGCCCCTCCCCAGAAGGTCAGAGACTGCAGACATAATACAGGAGATGATCAGAGACTGCACACATAGTACAGGAGATGATCAGAGACTGCAGACATAGTACAGGAGATGATCAGAGACTGTAGACATAGTACAGGAGATGGTCAGAGACTGCAGACATAGTACAGGAGATGATCAGAGACTGCAGACATAGTACAGGAGATGGTCAGAGATTGCAGACATGGTACAGGAGACAGTCAGAGACTGCAGACATAGTACAGGAGATGGTCAGAGACTGCACACATAGTACAAGCGATGGTCAGAGACTGCAGACATAGTACAGGAGATGGTCAGAGATTGCAAACATAGTACAGGAGATGGTCAGAGACTGCAGACATAGTGCAGGAGAAGGTCAGAGACTGCAGACATAGTACAGGAGATGATCAGAGACTGCAGACATAGTACAAGCGATGGTCAGAGACTGCAGACATAGTACAGGAGATGGTCAGAGACTGCAGACATAGTACAGGTGACGGTCAGAGACTGCAGACATAGTACAGGAGATGGTCAGAGATTGCAGACATAGTACAGGAGATGGTCAGAGACTGCAGACATAGTACAGGAGAAGGTCAGAGACTGCAGACATAGTACAGGAGATAATCAGAGACTGCAGACATAGTACATAGTACAGGAGATGATCAGAGACTGCAGACATAGTACAGGAGATAATCAGAGACTGCAGACATAGTACATAGTACAGGAGATGATCAGAGACTGCAGACATAGTACAGGAGATGATCAGAGACTGCAGACATGGTACAGGAGATGGTCAGAGACTGCAGACATAGTACAGGAGATGGTCAGAGACTGCAGACATAGTACAGGAGATGGTCAGAGACTGCAGACATAGTACAGGAGATGGTCAGAGACTGCAGACATAGAACAGGAGAAGGTCAAAGACTGCAGACATGGTACAGGAGATGGTCAGAGACTGCAGACATACTACAGGAGATGATCAGAGACTGCAGACATAGTACATAGTACAGGAGATGATCAGAGACTGCAGACATAGTACAGGAGATGATCAGAGACTGCAGACATAGTACAAGCGATGGTCAGAGACTGCAGACATAGTACAGGAGATGGTCAGAGACTGCAGACATAGTACAGGAGATGGTCAGAGACTGCAGACATAGTACAGGAGATGGTCAGAGACTGCAGACATAGTACAGGTGACGTCAGAGACTGCAGACATAGTACAGGAGACGGTCAGAGACTGCAGACATGGTACAGGAGATGGTCAGAGACTGCAGACATAGTACAGGAGATGATCAGAGACTGCAGATATAGTACATAGTACAGGAGATGACCAGAGACTGCAGACATAGTACAGGAGATGATCAGAGACTACAGACATGGTACAGGAGATGGTCAGAGACTTCAGACATAGTACAGGAGTTGGTCAGAGACTGCAGACATAGTACAAGCAATGGTCAGAGACTGCAGACATAGTACAAGCGATGGTCAGAGACTGCAGACATAGTACAAGCGATGGTCAGAGACTGCAGACATAGTACAGGAGATGGTCAGAGACTGCAGACGTGATTGATTCAGGAGATTTTCGGAGACTGCATTTATGGCTGAACCCAGTGTACAAGTATATAGCATCACAGGGCTGATCCACTCTATTTAAACCAGCTCTGCTAATGCTAGCTTGGACAAATTGCTAGCACTGCAACTGCTGCCTTTTCAGCTGGTAGACTCTACCCCCTTTGGTGAATTTGTGGAATGTGCTGTACCTCAGTGGCAGGTTCCAAAACACCATTTCTTTTCACGGAAGGCCATTTCGGCTCTCTACCAGCATGTGGAATGCAATGTTTTAGCCTCGTTGGACAGCATAATAAAAATATAACTATAACTATATAATATAATAGAGTCTCTCAGATTTATTTCATGTACCACTTTTATAATATTTATTTTATGAATTTTTGTTTGAGTTAAAACTTGAGTGTCAGCTTGCAGTTCGCCTTCATTGTATTATATTTTGTCAGCGCTGAATATCTTTCTAATATATTTTCTCGTTGGACAGGAGTAGGGATGAGCTTCGAGTTCGAGTCGAACTCATGTTCGACTCGAACATTGGCTGTTCGCAAGTTCGCCGAACACCGAACAATTTGGGGTGTTCGCGGCAAATTCGAATGCCGCGGAACACCCTTTAAAAGTCTATGGGAGAAATCAAAAGTGCTAATTTTAAAGGCTTATATGCAAGTTATTGTCATAAAAAGTGTTTGGGGGCCCGGGTCCTGCCCCAGGGGACATGTATCAATGCAAAAAAAAGTTTTAAAAACGGACGTTTTTTCAGGAGCAGTGATTTTAATAATGCTTAAAGTCAAACAATAAAAGTGTAATATCCCTTTAAATTTCGTACCTGGGGGGTGTCTATAGTATGCCTGTAAAGGGGCGCATGTTTCCTGTGTTTAGAACAGTCTGACAGCAAAATGACATTTCGAAGGAAAAAACTCATTTAAAACTACCGCAGCTATTAATGAATTGCCGGTCCGACAATACACATAAAAGTTCATTGATAAAAACGGCATGGGAATTCCCCACAGGGAAACCCCGAACCAAAATTAAAAAAAAAAAAAATGACGTGGGGGGGTCCCCCTAAATTCCATACCAGGCCCTTCAGGTCTGGTATGGATATTAAGGGGAACCCCCGGCCAAAATTTAAAAAAAAAATGACGTGGGGTTCCCCCTAAATTCCATACCAGACCCTTCAGGTCTGGTATGGATTTTAAGGGGAACCCCGCGCCAAAAAAAAAAAAAGGTGTGGGGTTCCCCCAAAAATCCATACCAGACCCTTATCCGAGCACGCAACCTGGCAGGCCGCAGGAAAAGAGGGGGGGACGAGAGTGCGCCCCCCCCCTCCTGAACCGTACCAGGCCACATGCCCTCAACATTGGGAGGGTGCTTTGGGGTAGCCCCCCAAAACACCTTGTCCCCATGTTGATGAGGACAAGGGCCTCATCCCCACAACCATGGCCGGTGGTTGTGGGGGTCTGCGGGCGGGGGGCTTATCGGAATCTGGAAGCCCCCTTTAACAAGGGGACCCCCAGATCCCGGCCCCCCCCTGTGTGAAATGGTAAGGGGGTACTTACCCCTACCATTTCACTAAAAAAGTGTCAAAATAGTTAAAAATGACAAGAGACAGTTTTTGACAATTCCTTTATTTAAATGCTTCTTCTATCTTCCTTCATCTTCTTCATCTTCTGGTTCTTCTGGCTCTTCTGGTTCTTCCTCCGGCGTTCTCGTCCAGCATCTCCTCCGCAGCGTCTTCTATCTTCTTCTCCTCGGGCCGCTCCGCACCCATGGCATGAGGGGAGGCTCCCGCTCTTCTCTTCATCTTCTTCTTCTTCATCCTCTTCTCTTCTTCATCTTCTTCTTCTTCATCTCTTCTTCCTTCTTCATTTCTTCTCCGGGCCGCTCCGCAGCCATGCTGGCATGGAGGGAGGCTCCCGCTGTGTGACGGCGTCTCCTCGTCTGACGGTTCTTAAATAACGGGGGGCGGGGCCACCCGGTGACCCCGCCCCCCTCTGAGGCACGGGACATGACGGGACTTCACTGTGGCATTCCCTGTGACGTCACAGGAAAGTCCCGTCAAGTCACCGTGCGTCAGAGGGGGGCGGGGTCACCGGGTGGCCCCGCCCCCCGTTATTTAAGAACCGTCAGACGAGGAGACGCCGTCACACAGCGGGAGCCTCCCTCCATGCCAGCATGGCTGCGGAGCGGCCCGGAGAAGAAATGTAGAAGGAAGAAGAGATGAAGAAGAAGAAGATGAAGAAGAGAAGAGGATGAAGAAGAAGATGAAGAGAAGAGCGGGAGCGAACCGAGCGAACTTTTTTCCTGTTCGCATGTTCTGGTGCGAACCGAACAGGGGGGTGTTCGGCTCATCCCTAGACAGGAGTAAGGTTTCTAATATTTGCTGACTCATGGTCCAGCAGGCATGGGCAGGGACATTACCTTTCCTTCACGGCGCACTTGGTAACTCTGCTGGCTGCTGGGAAGGATGCAGGACAGGGTTCAGTGTTGTTGGAGCTTGTTCCGTCGCCATGCCTCCAAAATGCTAGTGGTGATTCTGCCACAGCTCTCTCCTCCACCCTCTCCTCTTCTTCTTCCTCTATTCTCCAGATTTGTCCCCTGAACCAGCGGTGCTCTGTAAGCGTTCAAGGGGGTACGCAAGCAGTCAGACTAAAAGATGCCATGCGGTGCTTGAGTTGGCCTGCCTAGGGGACAGTAGCCACACTGGGGAAGAGATTCTGTCAGCTCTTCAGGGGCAGGCTCAGAGGTGGTTGATGCCACGTCAGCTTCAGCCAGGAATGGTTGTATGCGACAATGGCACCGACCTTCTCTCCGCCCTCTGACAGGGACACTTGACCCATGTTCCATGTTTGGCACACTGAATTTGGTGGTGCAGCGGTTCTTGAGCAGGCACCCAGGCTTACAAGATCTCCTGAGGCAGGCCAGAAAAGTCTGTGGTCATTTTCACCAGTAATACAATACCAGTGCTCGGCCGGCTGACATTCTAAGGGAATGCAACCTGCCCACCAACCGCCTCATTTGTGACATGGCCACCAGGTGGTACTTAATGTTGGCTATGCTGCAGCAGCTGCACACACAGCAGAGGGACATCAATGAGTACCTGTGCGAGTAATGCACCAGGACAGGGTCAGGGGAGCTTGGCTTCTTTTCACTACGCCAGTGGCTACTGATCAAGGATGCATGCACTGTCCTGTCACCATTTGAGGAGGCCACAAGGATGGTGAGCAGCAAAAATGCATCAGTGACACTGTCCCTCTAGTCTTCCTGCTGGAGCACACGCTTCGTGGAATCATGGACAGGGTACTTGAGGCAGAACAGCGGGAGGAAGAGGAGGACTTCCTTTCCTCTCAAGGCCCCCTTTATCCAGATAGCATTCCTGTGGGCCCGCCAAACACACAGGAAGAAGAGGAGGAGGAGGATTGTGTCAGCATGAATGTAGAGGATAACACTCAGCAGCTGTCTTCAAGGGATGGTTTTCAGTCCCCAGAAACCCAAGGAGTGGTACGTGGCTGGGAGGAGGTAGTTACAGATAATGTGATCCTTAGTGACCCAGAGGACTCAGAATCTAATGCCTCTGCAAACTTACGCTGCATGGCTTCCCTGATTCTGCAAAGCCTGCGAAAGGACCCTAGGATTCTAGAGGGATCATTACTGGCTGGCAACCCTTCTTAAATCACGTTACAAGGGTAAAGTTGTAGAACTCATCCTGCCTTTGCAGAGGGAGCAGAGGATGAAACACCTTTAGACGCCTTGAAGAAAAGGTTTGTGTAATGCATTTCCAGACCCTGGGAGGTTACCCTTTCCTGGTGCTGGACAACGTATTGCTGAGGCTTTGTTCAGTAAGAGGAAGAGTGGTGGAGAAGGTGGCCGGCTGACAGATTCCTTTAAACAATTTTTCATTTCTTAGCACCAAGGTCTGATCGGTTCAAGCAACCATCGCCAGCGTCTGTATTATATGGTGCAGGAATATCTAGGGGCAAGAGCAGACTTGGAGACCTTTCCAACAGAGCATCCACTGGGTTACTGGGTCTTGAGGATGGATGTTAGAATATTATTCCACATTCATAATTCGACACTTATAGGTGTTATATTATATTCATGGCAAGCTTGCAAAACATATTTGGTTTTATGATAAGTCATAATAAATAGAGTATGTGTGAATGACCTTGATCAATTGATTTGACATGATTCTTCATCTAAAGCTGAGCATTGCTGGATTTTTTTGGTGTAGCCAATTTGAGTATGACATATAAGATATCTTGGTATAGAATGTCATGAGAAGACAAGAATAGACCTCCAAAATAGACCAGTATTTATGTAGTAAGAGAAATAATATATTTGTTTATATCCTGTTAAAGTGGGGTTCCACCCAAAAAAAGAACCTACATGAAAAATCCTAAAAAAGAATACAAAAAAAAATTTGGATATTTTTTTTTTTTTTTACTCACCTCTAAATGCCTGTTGCTAGGGGGTCCCTCCTAGTCTGCCTCTTTTAGTGCCTGAGCTGGTGACATCACTTCTGTCTCGGCACAGGAAGGGCTCAGCTCTGCTCCCTCCCTCCTGTCAATCATCTGGGACCCATTACAGGTCCCAGGTGACTGAGCGGCCAATCACGGCGCTCGGCGCCGCTCGCGCATGCGCAGCGGGTGCCTGGCTGTGAAGCCACAGCCCGGCGCCCACAGTTGCAATGCCGGCGCCGCCGAACGGAGGGGGAGACGAGCGGGGCTTCGATCCCCCGCATCGCTGGACCCAGGGACAGGTAAGTGTCCAATTAAAAGTCAGCAGCTGCAGTATTTGTAGCTGCTGACTTTTAATTTTTTTTTTTTTTTTTTTGACTGGCCCTCCTCTTTAAGTTAGTTTGTAGTCTCAATCATATGAATAAGTATTAGTATATAGTTACTTAATAAAGTTAAAGTTTGGTAATATGTGTTCATATTATGTAGATGTTTGGTTATATGGCATTACATGATCAGCACATTACTTCAAGTATGTAGTGTTACATGTGGGCTTGTCAATCGAATGCCATATATGACTCTGAGTTAGAACCTCCTTTTGTATATCATATTGCTGAAATTAGCAGAAATGAATGTGTACCATACAAGGTTCTAAGTTTTTGTGAGGTTTTGACGTTCACATGTAACATATAAAGCCAACGTTTCTATACTGAAGGGATGACACTGACACGCACAAACACACACACACTCACACTCTCTAGGAGATGACACTGACATATTCACACAAAGAGACTGATAAGTTGGGACAGCTGAATTCTGGACGATACACGAGACAGCATGGACAGAAGGCAGCATGAAGCACAAATGTTTTCATAAGCTTATTACAGCTTTATAACTTTTTATTCTATTTCATAAATTTTTACCCACACTGAACTGACATATACTTTTTACATTGTTTTTATGATGCCAATTGTGTGAAAATAAACTTACACTTTGTTTTAAGTCAGTTTGACTATCAATGCTATTTATCCGAAAATGCCTCTGAAATACAAGAATATTAGATATTAATAATATTCTTCAATGGACCACTGTCCAGAACTTGCTTAATATGAAATTGAGCTACTGGCCTGTCCTGCATCCAGCGTGCTTTCTGAACACACATTCAGTGCTGCTGGAGGGTTTGTAATGGATCAAAGAGTGTGCCTGTCCACAGACTCCGTTGATAGGCTCACATTCACAAAAATGAATCAGTCTTGGATCAGCAGCTATCAAGCACATGATGCTGATGTAACTGATTGAATTTGCTATGGATCTGGGATCCCTTGAAGACTGCCTATGCTGACTATCCTATTCCTCCTCAATTTTGATGATGCTAGCTTCCAACAAGGCCCTGGTATGGATTTTTTTTTGGGGGGGGGGGGGCATCCACGCCATTTTTTTGGTATTTTTGGTATTTTTATCTATATTGCCGGGATCCGACAATACATTACAGCCACGAACAGTTTTAAGTTACATTTTTTCCTTTAGAAATGTAATTTTGCTGTGGTACTGTTATAAACATGGGAAATAAGCGCTACTTTACAGGCATACTATAGACACCCCCCAGGCATGATATATAAAGGAATATTTCATTTTTATTGTTTCACTTTAAGCATTATTAAAATCACTGCTCCAGAAAAACGTTCGTTTTTAAAACTTTTCTTTGCATTGATACATGTCCCCTGGGGCAGGACCCGGGTCCCCAAACACGTTTTATGGCAATAACTTGCATATAAGCCTTTAAAATGAGCACTTTTGATTTTTCACGTTCACGTCCCATAGACTTTAATGGTGTTCGCACAAATTTTTTCCTGTTCGCATGTTCTGCTGCGAACCGACCCGGGGGGTGTTCGGCTCATCCCTACCTGTGACCCACAAAGGACTTTGAGGAAAAGATTTTATGGTAAAATCTTATCTTCCATATCACCCATTGAAGGACATGAAAAGATAGTAATTCTTATGCCCTGTACACACGGTCAGATTTTCCGACGGAAAATGTGTGATAGGACTTTGTTGTTGGAAATTCCGATCGTGTGTGGGCTCCATCACACATTTTCCATCGGAATTTCCGACACACAAAGTTTGAGAGCTTGCTATAAAATTTTCCGACAACAAAATCCGTTGTCGGAAATTCCGATCGTGTGTACACAACTCCGACGCACAAAGTGCCACGCATGCTCAGAATAAATTAAGAGACGAAAGCTATTGGCTACTGCCCCGTTTATAGTCCCGACGTACGTGTTTTACGTCACCACATTTAGAATGATCGGACTTTCCGACAACTTTGTGTGAACGTGTGTATGCAAGACAAATTGGGGCCAACATCCGTCGGAAAAAATCCATGGATTTTGTTGTCGGAATGTCCGATCAATGTCCGACCGTGTGTACAGGGCATTAGACATTTGGGATGTCCAAAATCATTTAGAAGGTGATCAACAGCCACTTAAAGGTCCAATGAATGTGTAATTTACTACAAGGAAGTCTAAGCTATCAACTTCTAATAAAGTATAGTTAGAAAAAGAGGAAGACGGTCAGTATGTAAAATTCCATGTAAAGAAAAAAAGTGTAGTACTTTCAATAAGAGTAATAACACAATAGAGAAATGAACAGTCCAAAGAGAAGTCCAAAAGAGTATGGCCAGAACACCTCAGATATGCCCAGAAGACCTGATGTCAAAAACACTGGTGTGATGTCAAGAAAACTCCTTCCACCATGAGCAAGCACATAGAAGCGCTTACCAACTGGTGTTGACCCCCATGTAACAGAGTTACTGTTGTGTATCTATAGAAAGATAATAGAGTTGCGCTAAGGCATTAACCCAATAATGTGTACATTAATCCATAATACTGCCCATGTACCATGTGCATGTACCATATACCGCAAACAAATTGGCAAATAATGATGTGACACCAAAATTAAAAACAAAAATAAAAACAATAAATGTTGATGAAATTAACACTATATATGGCATATAGTGTAATGTTCAAACACTAAAAAATAGCCAAAAACCCGTGAACAAATAAATATGGTGAAATCAAAAAATACATTGGAAAAGTTCATCAAAATATGAATTAAATGTAATCTTCTATGACATGAAAAAATCTTGTGTTCAATCCACCACCAGTGATAGAGATTTTCCGCTTACCATAACCCCATGATCCCCCACTACAGAGGATCAGGGGAGCCCTCCGGAGCTTAGCAAATGGACCCAGACTCTGGATTCGTTGGTGGTAATGAAACATCCAAAGATACCAAATGGAGCTATTGAACCTCAGATCCCATCATATCTCCCCAGCTCATAAATAACAAGTGTGGCATGTAAAGATAAGAGAAGCTCCAATAGTGTAAAACCTCCTCGTTGTTAACAGGTTGGTCTGGCAAGAACAATCCTTCATGAATTTATGCTACTGATACCGTTTTCATCAGCAAATTCTTGGATAATGTCCCTCCCAGATGAGTCAAAACTCATATGCCGATCTCCCCAAAAGCTCTTTGCTCTCACTTCCTTTTCCCCTTTCTTACTGTTGTGTATCCCTATATGTATTCACCTTGATCGGCTATGTGCTGAACTCGCTGGACACTCAGAGCACTTTCACAGGCCAAACTCACTCCGCTCCACCAGTCTTGGTTGATTGTTTCCCATATGTACTAGTTTTGGAATCAGGGTTAGAATGTCATTTATAGGTATGATTCATGTTCTCGTAGGCATCATCCCAAAATTAAGACATTTAAAAGAGCAACAGAAACAGGATTTTGAATATGCCTTTGAGAACTCAGACTACTACAGGTTTCTATAAAAATATACAACAATCTTTATTAAATTACAAGTTAAAAGGACATATAAACATAACCACGTGTATACTATACAGTATAGAGTATAGATGTAGAGCTGGTAGATGGCTTGAATACATCAGTCAATGATTGCCCATTATATTAGTCTATGTGTTTAGCAGGAGCCCCACATCCTCAGGACCTCGGAAATCATATACAACATGCATCTCTAAGGCCCCTTTCACACTGGGGCGGTGGGGGCGTCGGCGGTACAACAGCGCTATTTTTAGCGCTGCTGTACCGTCGTTCTTGCTGCGGTATTCGGCCGCTAGCAGTGTGGTTTTACCCCCCGCTGGCGGCCGAAAAAGGGTTAAAATCCCTCGTACAGCGCGGCTATAGCCGCGGTATAGCCGCGCTGTCCCATTGATTTCAATGGGCAGGAGCGGGGAAGGAGCGGTGAATACACCGCTCCTTCCCCGCTCCAAAGAAGCGGTTTGCAGAACTTTTTTCACCGCCCTGCCTGCGCACCGCTTCAGTGTGAAAGCCCTCGGGCTTTCACACTGAACAAACAGCGGAGGCTGTTTAGGGGCGGTTTTCAGGTGGTATTTTTAGCGCAATACCGCCTGAAAACCGCTCCAGTGTGAAAGGGGTCTTACTATAAATGTATCACAGAAAAAATGTCACAAAAGATACAATATCTCACAAAAGTGAGTACACCCCTCCCATTTTTGTAAATATTTTCTTCTATCTGATGTGACAACACTGAAGAAATGACACTTTCCTACAATGTAAAGTAGTGAGTGTACAGCTTAACAGTGTAAATTTGCTGTCCCCTCAAAACAACTCAACACACAGCCATTAATGTCTAAACTGCAGGCAACAAACGTGAGTAAACCCCTAAGTGAAAATGTCCAAATTGGGCCCAAAGTGTCAATATTTTGTGTGGCCACCATTATTTTCCAGCACTGCCTTATGCCTCTTGGGCATGAAGTTCACCAGAGCTTCACAGGTTGCCACTGGAGTCCTCTTCCACTCCTCCATGTCGACATCGCGGAGCTGGTGGATGTTAGAGACCTTGCGCTCCTCCACTTTCCATTTGAGGATGTCCCACAGATGCTCAATAGTGTTTAGGTCTGGAGACATGCTTGGCCAGTACCCTCAGCATCTTTAGCAAGGCAGTGGTCATCTTGGAGGTGTGTTTGGGTTCGTTATCATGTTGGAATACTGCCCTGCGGCCCAGTCTCCAAAGGGAGGGGATCATGCTCTGCTTCCATATGTCACAGTACATGTTGGCATTCATGGTTTCCTCAATGATCTGTAGCTCCCCATTGCTGGCAGCACTCACGCAGCCCCAGACCATGACAGTCCCACCACCATGCTTGACTGTAGGCAAGACACACTTGTCTTTGTACTCCTCACCTGGTTGCCGCCACACACGCTTGTCACCATCTGAAAAAAATAAGTTTATCTTGGTCTCATCAGACCACAGGACATGGTTCCAGTGATCTATGCCCTTAGTCTGCTTGTCATCAGCAAACTGAGGGCTTTCTTGTGCATCATCTTTAGAAGAGGCTTCCTTCTGGGACGACAGCCATTAAGACCAATTTGATGCACTGTGCGGCGTATGGTCTGAGCACTAATAGGCTGACCCGCCACCCATTTAACCTGACAGCACTCATTGCTGTCAGCACTTGTATGTCTATTTCCCAAAGACAATCTCTGGATATGACGTTGAGCACGTGCACTCAACTTCTTTAGTCGACCATGGCGAGGCCTGTTCTGAGTGGAACCTGTCCTGTTAAAACGCTGCATGGTCTTGGCCACCGTGTGGTCTTGGCCAGCTCAGTTTCAGGGTCTTTGCAATCTTCTTATAGCTTAGGCCATCTTTATGTAGAGCAACAATTCTTTTTTTTAGATCCTCAGAGAATTCTTTGCCATGTTGAACTTCCAGTGACCAGTATGAGAGAGTGAGAGCGGTAACACCAAATTTAACACACCTGCTCCCCATTCACACCTGAGACCTTGTAACACTATCGAGTCACATGATACCGGGGAGGGAAAATGGCTATTTGGGCCCAATTTGGATATTTTCACTTAGGGGTGTACTCACTTTTGTTGCCAGCGGTTTAGACATTAATGGCTGTGTGTTGCGTTATTTTGAGGGGACAGCAAATTTACACTGTTATACAAGCTGTACACTACTTTACATTGTTGCAAGATATAATAAAATATTTACAGAAATGTGAGGGGTGTACTCACTTTTGTGAGATACTGTATATGTACATATGTATATCCATACAAAATTCAATATAAAAAAAAATAGGAAACAATCAGATTATAGGGGTAGTTTGCTCAAAAATCCACAAAGGACAAAAAAAAGGAGGAGGAAAGGGACAACAACACACCAAAAATTCAAATATAGATCATACCTGTAAAGCCAAATAGAAGACAGGAAAGGTATACACCAGAAGTAAAATAGGGGAAGATCTCCAAATGAGAGTGTGCCTACCGGCCCACATAACCATAAGAATCATAAAAGGTAAAATAACAGCCTCAAGGTGTAGTATGTAGTATGAAAACAGCTCACATTTATTTAGAACCATAGGACATAGGACACAATAAAACAAAGCTCTCACTGAGTTCTCAATTATCACCAACAAGACAGCTGTGATCTCCAGCATGATGATGTCACACATCTAACTCCTCCCTACACGTTTCGTCACAAAATAATGTTGTCACATGGCCAGGTAATCCCATGGCCAGGTAATTTCATGGCCAGGTAAAAAGGACACCAAGCAGAAGAGGTAAACAGGGAAAATTCTACCCCATAGAATTTTGGGCTTCAACTGACAATGTAGAGGGCACCTAAAATATTCACCGTAAGACAAAAAAGGTTGATTTAAAAGTCTCTATACCAAAGAGCAAATTTGAACAACATCAATGAGGTCAACAAAAAGGGAACAGGCTGAATATTGGGATAGCTAACCCATGAGTGTAGGAAGCAGAAGGTAAGATAGACAAGGTATTCCCAAGTTAAAAGACCAAACAGGTCATAACCAGAAGTTTGAGTGAAAACACCCTTAACTTCAATGAAATGATGGTTGGATAAGAAAAGTATTTTCAAGAGAATGACCAGTAAACATCCAGAGGCTTAAACAAAACGCCCTTGACCATAAGGTTAAAGCTGATAAAAGTCCATAACATGCAGGATGAACCTAACAAATAGGAGATCTCTGAAGAAACAGAAATTAGTTTGACAACTCTTTCAAAGAAAGTTACTGTATCATTGAGAAAGGAAGACAATCATGACTGAAATAAACCTATTGCCACCCAGGTAACACACATTGTTGGCAGCAGGGAAAATGGGCTTTAGCGTTTACATGCCTCACATATGTGTATATGGAGACAGAGGTGCTGAGAATGTGCTCTCAGCTGCGGTCTGTGCTCAGACCACAAAAGATGTCCGGTGTCTGTGGCCAGGAAGAAGAAAATAGGGCTGGCATCTGTGGTCAGTATGAGGAAAAGATGAACAGTGTCTGTGGTCAGTAGGAGGAAAAGATGGTCAGTGTCTGAGGTCAACAGGAAGAAAAGATGACCAATGTCTAAGGTCAACAGGAAGAAAAGATTGCCAATGTCTGAGGTCAACAGGAAGAAAAGATGGCCAATGTCTGAGGTCAACAGGAAGAAAAGATTGCCAATGTCTGAGGTCAACAGGAAGAAAAGATGGCCAATGTCTGAGGTCAACAGGAAGAAAAGATGGCCAATGTCTGAGGTCAACAGGAAGAAAAGATGGCCAATGTCTGAGGTCAACAGGAAGAAAAGATGGCCAATGTCTGAGGTCAACAGGAAGAAAAGATGGCCAATGTCTGAGGTCATGATATTATTGATGATATTATTTTTATTTTCATTATTATTTTATTATTTTGTATTTTTTTTTTCTACTTTTTCATCACCAAGACGCACACCTTCCAGGTACAGCTGATCAGCATTACTGTTGTGAGGACAGCACTTTGTGGTAGTGCCTCCACCTTGCCTTCAGCTGCTTTTATTCATTACTTAATGAATTACCTTTGACACATCCTGGCTTAAATACTCCCCTTATGCAACAGTTTTCTGCTGCACAGCCAGGATTCGGTCATAAACGTTACTTGTCAAATAAGGTGAGCGTTTTCTTGTGTTTGAAGAGCTGCTTATGAGTCTTATCTTGTATGTCTTTCGCAAAGAATATGCTCATCTTTTTATACCTTCACAGTTTTACATCTGAACTTTAATGCCCATCCTGTTTAATATATTCCCCTTTGCTGACACTTCAGTCCAAGATTAATATTACTGAGTTACTACCATACATTAATTTTCTTAATTTTATTGCAATTTGCAATTCACATACACACTGATGACTTACCAGCCAAGATAAACATACACTCATCAATATTATTTTTATTTTCATTATTTATTTTGTTTTTATTTTTTTTCAACTTTTTTATTTTTATGCTAGATTGGCGCTTTTCTCACTTTCTTGGCTGTTCCTTGTGAGCCTTGATTTGCTGCCCTGGGGTGTAGGCATCGCTCACCATAAACATATGATAAAGCACAACCTGGGACTTCCCCAGCCTATGGCTTTTATCCAAAAGTTCACCAATCTGACGATTTGTTATCCAACCGATCGAATTCCTTGTTTCCTGCTCAAGAAACACCTTCTGAGACCTGAGGCCCCGTCTCTCTTTATTGTGGTCTGTGCATTCTTTCCACATCGAATATTGGAATTGTGAGTACTATTTCTGTTTTTGATATGTCATTCCATGTTTAGATACAATTCACTCTGTCAAGTAAAAAAATACACATATATACTCTGTATTGTATGTTTTACCATACTGAATACAAACCTTTTGTCTTCGTTAGACATATAACAGTTCACTTCCATTTAACCCCTGTGAAAGGAAATGAATACGTTTACCTTTATTCCACCGCTTTTCCGAAACATGTTGTTGGGATTTTTGTGATCATATTACCTGCATGACCCCTCTTCTGGAGTCTACCTGTGATCCAATAATCAAGCAACTGTATATGTATATACATCCTATTCAATGGTTTTAGGAATATTTATAATGTAATTTGTTATTAAATTACTAGTTTTTTACGTATACTTCTGTTTCCATCCCTTACTCATACTCCCACCTGCACAATCCCCCTAACCCTAAGGGCATTCTTTCTCCACATTGTTTCTCCATGGGATGTGGTGGGAGTTTTTTGGGAATCAACTCATAAGTGATTTCTCTTCATTCCTTTATTATAAATGTCTGAGGTCAACAGGAAGAAAAGATGGCCGATGTCTGTGGTGAACGGGAAGAAGAGATGGCCGATGTCTGAGGTGAACGGGAAGAAGAGATGGCCGATGTCTGAGGTGAACGGGAAGAAGAGATGGTCGATGTCTGAGGTCAATGGGAAAAAAAGATGGCCGAAGTCTGAGGTGAACGGGAAGAAGAGATGGTCGATGTCTGAGGTCAACAGGAAAAAAATATGGCCAGTGTCTGAGGTCAACGGAAAGAAAAGATGGCCGAAGTCTGAGGTCAACAGGAAGAAAAGATGGCCGATGTCTGAGGTGAACGGGAAGAAGAGATGGTCAATGTCTGTGGTCAACAGGAAGAAAATATGGCCAGTGTCTGAGGTCAACGGAAAGAAAAGATGGCTGAAGTCTGAGGTCAACAGGAAGAAAAGATGGCCGACGTCTGAGGTGAACAGGAAGAAAAGATGACCAGAGACACTAGCCAACATTAGAAAAGAAATGGCCAGTGTGTGGTCAGTAGAAAGAAAGATGACCAGTATTTGTGGTCAGGGGGAGGAAAAAACGACTGCAGTCTGTGATTAACAGAAGGAAAAGATGGCCATTGTTTGTGGTAAGCAGGAGGAAAAAAATGGCCGGTGTCTGTGGTCGGTGGGGGGGGGGGGGGGGGGGGGAGAAAGAGTGCAAGTGTCTGAGGTCAGCAGGAGAAAACGATGGTTGGTATTTGGTATTTGATCACAGGAGGAAAAAATGGCTGTTGTCAGTGGTCAACAAGAGGAAAAAATGGCTAACATTCATGGTCAGCTGGAGAAAAAAGTTGTCCAACATTCATGGTCAGGGGAAGGAATAACGCCTGATGCCAGTGGTCGGGGGAGGGGGAGGGGAGCCCAGTGTTGGTCCAGTACCATAAACATTTTATTGGGAATACCACACATAATATTCTGGGCCATTCTTCGTATTCCGACATTTAAATAAAGCCTGCATAAAGTATAGATATCACATCACATACTTCTCACAATGTAAAATGCAGCCTTCAATCCTAATGTCATGAAGAAGAATTAGTGCCTTAGGCTAGGAAAGCCTTTACCAAATGAACCTCTGATCACATCAACATACCAAACTTACTAAAGTCAATATTAGTACAAGGACATTTATAGTGAGACTGCAAAGCAGAAGTAATAAATGATGGGTGTGAATAATGTAAACAACTCCCAAAGAATATCATAGCATATTGCGTATGATATATATATTTTTTTGTACCTACTATTGTCTTTATTAAAATTGTTTGTTGTTTTATTGCAAAGGGTAGATATTTAAAACGCTCACAGCAAGTAGAGGGGTCTCAGGTAGGGTCGCCACCTTTTCTTCAAGTATAACCCGAACACTTTAGCAGCACAAAGCAATTTTATTTTATTTTTTATAGTATAAACTATACATATATTTTACGTTAATTTTTTTAAGGTAAGTTTTAAGTTAATAACAAGAGTCCCCCTTTTACATCTGAATCCACAAAGTCCCCCTTTTACATCTGAATCTGCGGAGTCCCCCTTTTACATCTGAATCCACAAAGTCCCCCTTTTACATCTGAATCTGCGGAGTCCCCCTTTTACATCTGAATCCGCGGAGTCCCCCTTTTACATCTGAATCCGCGGAGTCCCCCTTTTACATCTGAATCCGCGGAGTCCCCCTTTTACATCTGAATCCGCGGAGTCCCCCTTTTACATCTGAATCCGCGGAGTCCCCCTTTTACATCTGAATCCGCGGAGTCCCCCTTTTACATCTGAATCCGCGGAGTCCCCCTTTTACATCTGAATCCGCAGAGTCCCCCTTTTACATCTGAATCCTCAGAGTTCATCTTTTACATCTGAATCCTCAGAGTTCATCTTTTACATCTGAATCCGCAGAGTTCCCCTTTCACTGTAAGGGGGGACTCTGCAGACTCTGACATAAGGGATGCTCTGGGAACCCTGATTTAAGGGGGAACACTGAACAACTCTGATGTACAGAGAGGATGGGTGTAAAGGAGAACTCTGATGTAAGGGGTGCTCTGAGAACCCTGAATTACCTTAGTGTACTCACTCAGAGGCAGGAGAGAGAAGGGGGGAGGAGGGAGACTTCAGATACAGACAGGGATGGATGGTGAGCCCACTCACCCCTTGGCACTCAGCACCTCTCATCCAGATGTATCTGGAAGCCATAGTCCAGTCTGAATAATGTGTCCGGGTTTCAGGAAGTCTGAAAGCTGGACGCATGATTCCAAACCCGAACTGTCCGGGTGAATCCTGGATAGGTGGCAACCCCAGTCTCAGGCTAGTAGTTATGAATTGGGATTATTTAGGTAGGAGAACTCATATCCAACCTAAATTCCCAGTTACCAGATAGAAATGTTAAATTTAAAAAAACTTCCTAATCAAAAAAATAAATCAAAAGAAGTTGCCATCCCAGCAATCCAGCAGGACATAGGCCAGATCTGTGGGACGTCTGAAATTTTTGAAAAAATCCGTGGACAACCCCGTGGAATCCAAGACTAAGAAGATATGGGTTAGTATTTCAAGGTTTAAATTTTTGTTTTTAACCACTTAAGGACCGAGCCTCTTTCTGAGATTTGTTGTTTACAAGTTAAAAACTGTTTTTTTTGTTAGAAAATTACTTAGAACCCCCAAACATTATACATTTTTTTTTCCAACGCCCTAGAGAATAAAATGGCAGTCGTTGCAATACTTTCTATCACACCGTAATTGCGCAGCCGTCTTACATGTGCAATTTTTTTGGAAAAAATACACTTTTTTTAATTAAAAAATAAGACAGCAGTAAAGTTAGCCCAATCTTTTTTTATATTGTGAAGGATAATGTTACACCGAGTAAATTGATACCCAACATGTCACACTTCAAAATTGCGCCCGCTTGTGGAATGGCGACAAACTTTTACCCTTAAAAATCTCCATAGGCGATGTTTAAAAAAATTCTACAGGTTGCATGTTTTGAGTTACAGAGGAGGTCTAGGGCTAGAATTATTGCTCTCACTCTACCGATCGCGGCGATAACCTCACATGTGTGGTTTGAACACCGTTTTCATATGCGGGCGCTACTCACGTATGCGTTCGCTTCTGCACGCGAGCTCATCGGGACGGGGTGCGTTTAACAAAAAATTTTTTTTTTCTTATTTATTTTACCTTTTATTTTTTATTTTTACACTGTTCTTTTTAAAAAAAAATGTGGGTCACTTTTATTCCTATTACAAGGAATGTAAACATCCCTTGTAATAGAAAAAAAAGCATGACAGGACCTCTTTAATGTGAGATCTGGGGGGTCAAAAAGACTTCATATTTACACTAAAATGCAATAAAAAAAAAAATGTTGTCATTTTAAAAAATGAAGAAAAAAAAAATGGCCCTTTAAAGCGGGATTCCGGCTTTGAAAAAAAAAATTTAAAGTCAGCAGCTACAAACACTGTAGCTGCTGACTTTAAATAAGCACACTTACCTGTCCTGGGTGCCCGCGATGTCAGCCGCCCTAGGCCGACCCGTCCCTCGGCTCCCGGCACCGCCATCCTAACTAAGGGAAACAGACAGTGGAGCCTTACGGCTTCACTGCCCGTTTCCTACTGCGCATGCGCGAGTCGTGCAGCGCTTTGTGAATGGGATGCGATGTGTTGTGGGACACACACAGTTCCCATAACACACTGCGCCCCATTCCCCAGAAGACAATGCGGGGAGGAGAAGACTGAAGATCACCGCGGCGTAGGAAGAGGCAGATTAGGAAGACTGCCTAGCAACAGCCATTTCACGTAAGTTAAAAAAAATTTTCTTTTTTTTTTCCTCCATTTTTTTTTTAGGTATTTTTTTGTGCAATTTTCTTTTTCAGGGTGGACCTCCACTTTAAGAGCTATGGGCGGAAGTGACGCTTTGACATCGCATCTGCCCTGCAATGATATGGAGACGGGTGGGGGGTCATCTTCCCCTCACTTGTCTCCATGTCGGACCACAAGAAGGATCTGATCGCCTCCACCGCTGCCGACGTCCCCGGTAAACGGCGGAGGACACCGGAGCGCGGCGGGAAAGGGGGGGTGGCCCTCTCCCGCCGCCGATAAAAGTGAATTCGCGGCGAGTCCACCGCAGAGACCACTTTTATCTGAAAGCGGACCACTCACTGAAGAAGAGGATATCGGGGGTTATGGTAGCTAGCTGCTGCCATAACAACAATATATATTCCTCTTCAAAGTACCGACGTATAACGACGGCGGGCAGCCTGGAAGTGGTTAAAATCATTTACTGTTTTTTTTTTGTTTTTTTTATAATGTGGTTTATGGGACTAGTATAACTACAAAAATCCAGTTCTGCTGGTCAGCCCACCCGGCAGCACAGCCTTGCCACTGAATTCTTCAATGTTATTGCACCAGCTGTTACTCATTAACTGTCATCCTGGTGAACTGGCCTTCTTCTGGCAACACAGAAAGAGTTACAAGGATAGCAGTTATGGGGTTCCCTCGTAATATTATATTTGGAAAACACCTTTCCAAAAGGTGGCTGAAAAATCAAATAAGATATAAGTAAGAGTAACTGATTATATTACAAAGAACCTACTGAAAATTCACACATCATTTTTTTTTTTTTTTTTGTTTAACCCCTTCACGCGTAAGAGTAAAACAAATGTTAATGCCTGAGCACAATTTTGCAACTTTGTGTTAGTAAACCTGTACATATCAACTGCTAAGTGCATCCAGGTGGATTATAACACATTTTTTTTTTCAAGACAAATTGAGCTTTCATTTGGTGGTAAATGGTAATGGATATCTCACGATTTTTATTATTATTTTTTTTTTTTTACTATTATCAAAGGAAAACTGGCCCAAAATAGTAAAATAATATATATATATTTCTTGTTACTATCATACCCTAGCACAAAGAACAACCCAAAATAAATGTTCCTGCTCCTGACGATCGCAGCGATACCACATATGTGGATGTTAGTTGGTGTTTGTACCCGTAGTACAGCCCAGAAACAATAGCGCGCATTTTGCTTTTTATTCCTCCTACCTAATTAGACACTAATTTTAAAAAATTTGAAAAAAAAAAATCCTGCCCAAAATATACTGACCCTGACCTTGACCTTTTGATCCTTACATGACCCAAACATTAACCCTGGCACTGACCTAGATCAAACCTTGATCTAGGTTTTTTTTTTTTTATTATTAATATTATTGCAAGGAGAGAGAGAGAGAGAGAGAGAGAGAGAGATACAGAGAGAGAGAGAGAGAGAGAGATACAGAGAGAGAGAGAGAGAGAGAGATACAGAGAGAGAGAGAGAGAGATACAGAGAGAGAGAGACAGGGGCAGGCCTCACAGTGACTAATCACTGCGGTAGCCAATGAAAGGCTACCACAGCGATCAGATGACCCGGTACCGGGAGTTGTGGATCCCGATCGTTAGTATGGGACCTGGGGCTCTGGGTGAGACCGCAGTGTCTGTGCGGTACGCTCCCAGCACAAAGGGAGATTCGCATATATGCGGCCCCACAGAAAACAGCCCAGTGCAGTGAGGCTGCATACTGTATATCGGTTGCATCAAAAGGTAAATACATTTTTAGTAAAGAGCATTTAAAAGAAAATTACAAAACAGAATGTCCACCGGGCAAACACTATATTACCAAAAGTATTGGGACGCCTGCCTTTATACACACATACATATATATACACACACATACGAACTTTAATGACATCCCAGTCTTAGTCCATAGGGTTCAATATTGAGTTGGCTCTGCCCTTTGCAGCTATAACAGCTTCAACTCTTCTGGGAAAGCTATCCACAAGGTTTAGGAGTGTGTCTATGGGAATGTTTGACCATTCTTCCAGAAGAGCATTTGTGAGGTCAGGCACTGATGTTGGGTTGGTAAGATGTGGCAAGCTCATAGAGATATACACTATATACACTGAACACACAACATTTCTTGTACCCACAAATCACTGCTACTGTAACTACTATGCCACAAGTGACAGTCTTACAGACACACATAAACTTCAGCACAAAAGATTATTGTTGAAAAATTACCTTTCCTTACATTTGCTTTTCTACACACACACACGTACAACTACTATTTACTACTTGCCTGAGCCTACCGTAACCACCTCCCTACCAATATATGCGCTGCATGTAGTACACCATTACCAAGCTCCATTTTTTTTTTACCCCCTTAATCCCAGCATGTTTTGTGAATTTCCAAAAATTGTGGGAAAAAAAAAAAAAAAAAAAAGGCGGGGGGGGGGATTGTGACTGGCTCTCTATGGCGTTGGTTCACGCATCTCTGGAGCGTCTTCGGAGCGAATTGCACAGGAGCCCTGTGTGTCTTTTGGTCCATTTCAATTCTGAATTCAGCCAAAGATTCAGAACAAAATCAGACCTGAAAGGGTGAATGGAGACGCACCGGACTCCTGCTGTGAGCCGCCGTGATCTCTAGTGTGAACCCGGCCTAAATCTTACAAATGGCCTGGTAATGGAGTACTACAGGCTGGTACTCAATGGATAAAGCACCAACTGCTGACACAATTAACACCGTGACCAGGACTATGTAATGTACAACAATGTATATAGTGCAGTAGTCAGGGATAGGGGTGGGTGGGGCCACTGAGATCCCAAAAAGGAATATATCTGAAGGACTGTCCTTGGCAACCATTCAAAAAGCACAACCCCCCACCCCCACCCCTCCCTCCCTCCATTTCTATGGGTCCTCTGCTATCAGAAAATATATGTTTTGGGAGAAGACCTAGAACTAGTCCAATGAGTTGATAAAAAAAAAAAAGCACACACCACAGTATGAGGCTTTTGCCTGAATTAGACAAATGTTTTCTTGCATTTGGCCACTAGATGGCCAAGTATCCACATTCTTATGATTCTTAGCGCCATCTAGTGAGATAGATAGATAGATAGATAGATAGATAGATAGATAGATAGATAGATAGATAGATAGATAGATAGATAGATAGATAGATAGATAGATATAGACAGCGCTATATAAGTATCTGTAATAAAATATTTAAAATATATATAAAATAAAATATATAGCGCTGTCTATATATATATATATATATATATATATATATATATATATATATATATATATATATATAATCTATATATAGAGAGAGAGCTCTATATACATATATTTTATGAGAGTCTGTAAGGATTTGTCTAAAAATTTGTTTTCAATATATATGTCTCTGTCAGGTGTTTACTGCTATACATAGTATGTGTTTTTAATATGTTTCTCTGTTTGGATTTAGTTAAATCACCTGTATGATTTTGTATGGTTTTCTAGCAGATGTTATTAAGCTGGTCAAGCGGGGATCATTTAAAGTTGATAGGGATCGGCTGGTGAGTGGGTAGGTTGTCACCTATTTCAACAGCGGCCCTGGAACTGACCCCTCGTTATGATTAAGACCCCTTTCACACTGGGGCCACGCTGCGTTAGGGGTGCTTTAATGCCGTTTTCAGTCGCTAGCGGGGAGCTTTTAACCCCCGCTAGCGGCAGAACAAAGGGTTAAAAGTGCCTGTGTCGCGGCACTTTGCAGGCGATTCGGCAGCGCTGCCCATTCGTTTCAATGGGCAGGGGTGTTTTGGGAGCGCTGTAAACAACCGCTTCCAAACTGCCCCAAAGTTGCTGCTTGCAGGACTTTTTTCCCATCCCGCAAGTGTGAAAGCACTCTGACTTTCGCACTGGGGAGGTGTTTTTCAGGCGCTTTACAGATGCTATTTTCAGTGCTGAAACACCTGAAAAGCGCCTTCAGCGTGAATGGGGTCTAAGCACTAAGATGTGTGAAATGTGTTAACCTTCTCCATGGACTCGTGTGATTTTTATCTGCCTTCGTCCAATAAAGAAGTTCATCACTGGTATCCTGTGTGTGCGGCCGTCCATTTCCTATTCTTCTGGTTATACCGGGATGAAGCCTGCAGCTGGGTTTTTTGGAGCTGCCAGTCAGCTCTTTTGTAAAAAGCAATCCTAGCGGCTAATTAGCCGCTGGATTGCTTTTACAAGCAGTGGGAGTGGAGGGGACGTCCTCCACCGGGCTGTCCCGTCCCACCGTGACATGTGATCTACCAGCCAGCACTAGAGACAAACAAAGACCGGAACCGCTCCATTGGTCTCTATGATATAGGGAACTGGAAGTGATGACCTTATATCGCTTCTGCCAGATGTAAAGGGCACCATTTTTAAAAAAATGAAACGCATTGGATTACACTGATCTTGGTGCGATCAAATGCTTTTTAAGTGCAGAGGAGGGATCTGGGGTATTATAGATCCCAGATCTCTCCATAAAGAGGACCTATCAATAAAAGGCAAAGGTGAACACACGTGTCGCTCACGCACGCAGCGATCGTCCCACACATGTGAGGTATCACTGCGAACGTCAGATCGAGGGCAGTAATTCTAGCACCAGACCTCCTCTGTACATCTTAAGTTGTAACCTGTAAAAGCTTTTAAAACATTATATAATGTTTGGGGGTTCTAAGAAATTTTCCATCACAAAAATAATGATTGTTACATGTAAACAAAAAGTGTCAGAAAAGGCCTTTGGAGGGGGGGGGGAGTGGTTTTAAAAGGGGCCTGTGGTCAGTGGGGCAGTATACAGAGTTATTTTATTAATGATAAGATTTGATTATTCTGATTTTTTTTTTTTTATTAAATCTTTTTTTATTTATTTAAACAAACAAAACAACACATTGTGCCAAAATATAAATACAGGTTCAAGATCCAATCACACCGCTTTGCATCCTTCAATTAACCGCTTGCCGACCGCCGCACGAACATTTACGTCCGCAGAATGGCACGGACAGGCAAATGGGCGTACAGGTACGTCCCGTAAAATAAGCCGCCTTGTGGTCGCGTGTGCACCGCCGCCGCCATGTGCACAACCCTGCTGCGAGTTCTGTGAGTGTGATCGTGGGTCCCGCAGACTCGATGCTCGCGGAGATACCCGCGTCCGTCTCATGGAGAGGAAGAACGGGGAGATGCTGATGTAAACAAGCATTTCCCTGTTCTGCCTAATGACACTGACCATAGCTCCCTGTAATCAGGAGCGGTGATCAGTGTCGTGACACACATAGCCCCTCCCCCCTACAGTTAGAATCACTCCCTAGGACACACTTAACCCCTGCAGTGCCCCCTCCTGGTTAACCCCTTCACTGCCAGTCACATTTACACAGTAATCAATGCATTTTTAATCGCACTGATCGCTGTATGAATGTGAATGGTCCCAAAATAGCGCCAAAAGTGTCCGATCTGTCCGCCATAATGTCGCAGTCACGATAAAAATCGCTGATCGCCGCCATTACTAGTAAAAAAAAAATTATTGATAAAAATGCCATAAAACTATCCCCTATTTTGTAAACGCTATAACTTTTGCGCAAACCAATCAATAAACGCTTATTGCGATTTTTTTTTCCCCAAAAATATGTAGAAGAATACGTATCGGCCTAAACTGAGGAAAAAAAAATGTTTTTTTTTTTTTTATATATTTTTGGGGGATATTTATTATAGCAAAAAAGTAAAAAATATTGCTTTTTTTTTCAAAATTGTCGCTCTTTTTTTGTTTATAGCGCAAAGAATAAAAACCACAGAGGTGCTCAAATACCACCAAAAGAAAGCTCTATTTGTGGGGGGAAAAAAGGACCTAAATTTTGTTTGGGAGCAACGTCGCACGACCGCGCAATTGTCAGTTAAAGCGACGCAGTGCCAAATCGCAAAAAGTGCTCTGGTCTTTGGCCAGCCAAATGGTCCGGGGCTGAAGTGGTTAAGAAAAGAGAGGAAAAAAAGGAAAGACCCCAAGAGAAATATAATTAAGAAAATCAAACAAAAAAATGATAATAAGATTAATAAAATGCAACAAAAAAAAAGCTGTGGCTGTGCAGAGGACAGAGACGGGCCCAGAGACAGGCAAGCAGCTATGATCCCTGTTCATGCAGCAGAGCAGTAGGATGGCTCTGTATACAAACAGAGGGATCACAGAACATGCCATACAGGAAAGAGATCTATTTTATTTTTACCCCAGAGTTTCTTGAAAATCGGCCACCATTCCCCCTGAGCAGATCTCCAATCACTGCAATCAGCCAACAGATCCATGCTGCAGAGGAACTTCCTTCATGCTGCAGCGGAAAACAAAGGTTCCTGGGGGGGGGACATTCATGCCAGCACCCGGCAATGCTGCAGGCAATGCATAGTGTAAAGCTGACCATACATTGGTCATGGGAACATTCATACAAGAAGATAAAAAAGATACCAGTAATTTCCATAATACCATCAGAGGCTTCATGAATGTTGTTGGAAAAGTACTTGAAAATTACATTTGTATTTGTATACTGTTAGAAAATCCTGCTCCTTCGATTTTTTTATTTTTTTTTAGCACTTAGCCCTCCGTTCACACTGGTGCAATTTGTCGTGTGATTTGACAGTTCCAAATCACGCATGACAAGTCGCACCCCATGGTCAACACTGAAACTGTTCAAATTGCCGCCGCTCATGGCGCAGTGACTTTGAGAAAGGTTCTGGCTCTCCTTTTTGCTGAATTCATTGTGACTTGCATAGGCTTCTGTTGTACGATGTCGCAAGCCGCAATGAAATCGTCAGTGCAAATCGCGCTGATGTGCAGCTTCGAAATTTGCACTGAAGTAGCATGATTTCAAAGCCCCACTGAACAGGGGATAAAAAGCAATCCATTGCTTTGACCCCCATCAACTACAAGAAAATCAAATGAATGTTCCGAAAAAAAGTGAAGTGTAAGGGCTCATTCAGGTGGGCTGCCTGGGGGGCAGTAAAAGCAGGTGCTTGAGACGCAGTTTTACCATCCCCCACACCACCTAAAGAAGGACACACAGATGCGCAGGGCTGTACACCTGCCATGCCTGTAATTGCTTTACTTTGCTCTGCAGCCAAAAATTCAATGGCATGTCACATTCTGCAAGCAGTACCACCCATTTAAGGTTATGGGGCCATGCCTTTTTAGGGTTAGGGTGTATACCTTTGACTGTGAATGTAAAACTGTTCTCACATTTTATCTTACACTTTTTTTTTGTAAAACTGCTTTAATAAATACCGTATTTATCGGCGTATAACACGCACTTTTTTCCCCTTAAAATCAGGGGAAAGTCGCAGGTGCGTGTTATACGCCGATCCCCTGCGATCCCGACCTGTCATATTTTCAAAATCGCCGATCGCGATTTGAAAATGGCGCCGCCGGTGCCGAAATACACAGAGCCGGTCCTCGGCTCTTTCCGGCGGCTGTCGTTCATTTTCGGCTCCACTCGTAGTCCCGAGCGGAGCTATCCGAACCTACTCGGCTAGGTTCGGATAGCTCCGCTCGGGACTACGAGTGGAGCCGAAAATGAACGACAGCCGCCGGAAAGAGCCGAGGACCGGCACTGTGTATTTCGGCGCCGGCGGCGCCATTTTCAAATCGCGATCGGCGATTTTGAAGCCCAGAATGGCTGGGATCACTGGGGGAAGGCTGCACTGGGGAAGTCTGCACTGGGGAAGGCTGCACTGACAAGTCTGCACTGACATGGCTGCACTGACAAGTCTGCACTGACATGGCTGCACTGACAAGGCTGCACTGACAAGGCTGCACTGACAAGGCTGCACTGACATGGCTGCACTGACAAGGCTGCACTGACAAGGCTGCACTGACATGGCTGCACTGACAAGGCTGCACTGACAAGGCTGCACTGACAAGGCTGCACTGACATGGCTGCACTGACAAGGCTGCACTGACATGGCTGCACTGACAAGGCTGCACTGACAAGGCTGCAATGATGGGCGTTTAAATGTAAGTTTTTTTTCCCTTCAACTTCCCTCCTAAAAGTTTTTTTTTCCTTAAAATTCCCTCCTAAATTGGGGTGCGTGTTATACGCCGGTGCGTGTTATACGCCGATAAATACGGTATTTGATATATTTTTAGTAGATAATGTCTTTTCCTTTATCAGGGATACCTTTAAAATCCCATTTTCTACATATTTTTTGGTTTATTGCCTTTTTAGGGTTAGCACATGGCCTCCTCACTGCCTGTCACCAATCAGCCGTGTATGGCCAGGTAAAGTTTGAACAACATGACTATCAGACCTACCCAGCAGTGGCAGTCCATCCAAACGGGGCACAGGGGCGCCCCCCCCCCTAATCTACATGCAGGGCGCCAGGCGCAGGGATTCCAATGGGTTTTTTTTTTTTTTTAGAAGCACATGATTAGAGCCTGAGGCTCTAATTGGCTTCAAAAAAGGGTGGGCTCAGGGCGTACCCAGTTGTGTGGCAATAGCAAATTAAAATTCCCTATTGTCTTCTAGATTCTCCTTCCAGCCAATCAGGAAACGGGTCCTGAGACCCATCACCCGATTGGCCGAGAGGAGAAGCGATTCTATTGGCCGCCTAGGAGGAGGAGGGAGGAGACGCACGACGGAAGCCGCCGTGATGCCGAGGAGGAGACACAGGGGAAGCCGCCTCCTGCCACCCAGTGGAAGCGCTGACCGCAACCTAGATAGGGTAAGTGCGGGGCTGGTGAGCCACCGGGGGGGGGGCAGGTGACCCAACTGGAGGGGGGTGGCTGTGGGTGCATTGTATGCCCCCCCCCCCCAAAAAAAAAAAAAAAAACAGCCGCCACTGCTACCCAGTCCTCCTCCCCTCCTCTTGCTGCAGAGCATGTAAGTTTCAAGAGATCAAGACCTATATAGTGCAGTCTTGGTCTGTGACTGGCTCGCTGAACTGAAACTCCTCCCACTAAAGACAGGAAAGGGGCAGAACAGAGATCTCCAACACACAACTAGTGTAGTGGGTGGAGCTTAACTTCCTTCCTGACACTTCCCACATATTTGTTAAAAAATCAACATTGTAAAGCGCTGCACAAACTGTTGGTGCTACATAAATCATATATAAATCCTGTATAATAATAATAAAAATCTACATTTTTTTTTTTGCTAGAAAATGTCTTCGAACCCCCAAACATTATACATAATGGTGATGCTCCCTCCCTCTCTAAGCCAGTGATACATAGTATCTGTTACTGTACTGTATAGAAGGTGCAGTACTGAGCTGTGGTCAGCAGGTGGCGCACCTTCCCTTAGTCAATGTTCATAGTATCCGTCACTGTACTGTACTAAAGGTGCAGTACCAGTTGTGGCCAGCAGGTGACACTCCCTATTTCAGGTGAGGATATACAGGCTCGATTCATCAAGCTTTAACCCAAGCATAGGGCTATTTATTATTATAACTACAGGTACTTCTATAGCCCAATCAAATTTTATGCAGTACTTTACAAATATATATATATATATATATATATATATATTGTACATTCACATTATCCAGTTGACTGTAATATTTAAATCTCACTGGTCTCAGCTAAAAATAAGTCTTTTTTTTTTTAATGAGTACACTTATGCTGCTTTGTGAATTAAACCTATAGAATCTGCCATTGTATTATACAGGGGGTGGGGTGCAATATTGAGCTCTGTGGTCGGCGAGTGGCACCCCTCTCAGGTGCTGATGCATAGTATCTGTTTTGGCATTGTATTGTATAGGGCAGTGATGGTGAACATTGGCACCCCCAGATGTTTTGGAACTACATTTCCCCATGATGCTCGTGCACTCTGCAGTGTAGTTGAGCATCATGGGAAATGTAGTTCCAAAACATCTGGGGTGCCAAAGTTCGCCATCACTGGTATAGGGGGGTGCAGTACCAAGCTGTGGCCAACAAGTGGCACTCCTCTCAGGTGGTGATGCATTGTATGTGTCATTGTATCGTATAGACGCAGAGATGTCAAATTCAATTTTTATCACAGGCCGCATCAGTATTATAGTTGTCCTCTAAGGGCCAGTTGTATCTGTAAGACTAGATTGTCCAGAGCACCCCCCCCCCACACACACACACACACACTTTAAAGTTAAGAGTCTCTCACCCTCCCTTACATCACAGTGTAACGCCCCTTTACCTTGTGCTGCTGCCGGGAAGAAGCTGAGAAGCAGAAAGTGCAGGATCTGGAGAACTAGTCAGTTGCTGGAGTCTGCTGAATGTCGAGACCAGGGGAGGCAGAGATGAGGGGGTGCTGCACAGAGAAAGCGCAGGATCTGTAAGAGGAGTTCTGTCCTTCTCTCTGTTGCTGACTGCTGAGATTGGGGGGGGGCAGAGAAAAGCCTCTCTGCTGTTACATGGAGAACTTCAGGATCTATCAAAGTTCTGTACTCATGTCATCATGCTGTATGGAGGGTGCAGTACCTGGTGTGGCATTGCACCGTGCTGTATGGAGGGTGCAGTACCTGGTGTGGCATTGCATCGTGCTGTGTGGAGGGTGCAGTACCTGGTATGGCATTGCATCGTGCTGTATGGAGGGTGCAGTACCTGGTATGGCATTGCATCGTGCTGTATGAAGGATGCAGTACCTGGTGTGGCATTGCATCGTGCTGTATAGAGGGTGCAGCACCTGGTATGGCATTGCATCGTGCTGTATGGAGGGTGCAGCACCTGGTATGGCATTGCATCGTGCGGCTATGCAGTATTGAATGAAATATTGAAACAAAGTTAAAAAAAAAAAAACAAAAAAAAAAACACTGAACCCCACACATCAGTGCACCATAACACATTCCCGCTGGGGTGACTTGACCCTTAAGCTGGCTTTACACCGTACAATCAGGATTGTACAATTATGAGCGCCTTTAGAGTTCCCACATGTGGGTCGAACTAGTCAATACATTCAATTTACAGCCAGTCAGGTCCAACGTGTATAATCAGCTTTTAGATAGGATTAGAACCCCTGTAAGGTTTTTACTACTGTCCTGCTGACAATGTTCTCATCACACAGGAAGTGATGGAAAATCTAGTACTTCCCCTACTTTATCTTTATTTCAGTCTGTGTTGCTGTTGGGAGATTTGCCTCACTTCCTGTCTGGTAGAATGTTGTCACTAGGACAAAAAGTGGGGGGGGGGTATCTTTCTAATAGAGACCCAGGTATCAATCACAAAAAAAAGGCACAAAATCTGACACAAAGCACATCATTAATGCACAGGTAATAAAAGGATTGTGGCACTCTTCATTTTGTTTTAAATGACACCCCAATGCACACCTACCTCCCAAAAATCCAGGACTCAATGGGACTGGCCCAGGATTTCAGTAAAATCTCAGGATCCCGCAGATCCATGCTGTGTCCAGTTGTCAGCCAGATGCTGGAATAACTCATTCCTTCACCCAGCTTCAGTTCCTTTCCCGCTGTCGGGTGACGTGATCCCGTACCCAACGTTAGTACTATAGTTATGACAGAGGGAGGCAGCAGCACTGCACTCAATACTAATGACTCCCCCCCCACTGACAATGTCCCCCCACTCTAACCTCACCAAGCACCAGGGAGAACCTTTTTTTTTCCTTCCAGTCACCACCGACGCCGAGCATTTTCTTCCAGTGACCACAGAAGCTAAGCAGTTTTCATTGACTGCCGGCCCTGAGCTTTTTTTTTTTCAAGGGACCACAGACGCCAAGCATTTTCTTCCACTGACCGCCGACGCTGAGCAGATTCTTCTGGTGACCGTTGGCGCAGAGAATGTTCTTCCACTGAGCGCTGATGCCAAGCATCTTTGTCCACTGACCGCCGACGCCGAGCATTTTCCTCCACTGACCGCTGGCGCCGAGCATTTTCTTCAAGTGACCACAGACATTAAGCATTTTCTTCCATTGACTGCCGGCGCAGAGCTTTTTCTTCCACTGACCACCAGCACAGAGGAGTTTTTTTTCCACTGACCATGGACGCTGAGCATTTTCCTCCACTGACAGCCGATGCCGAGCATTTTCCCCCCCACTGACCGCCGGTGCCGAGCATTTTCTTTAAATGACCGCCGAGCATTTTCTTCAAGTGACCGCCGACGCAGAGCATTTTCCTCCACTCACTGGCGGCGCTGAGTATTTTCTTCAAGTGACCGCCGACGCCGAGCATTTTCCTCCACTGACTGCCGGCGCCGAGCATTTTCTTGCAGTGACCGCCGGCGCTAAACATTTTCTACCTCCCAGTGACAAACGCTGAATATTTTCTTCTTTGCGCTAACCACCCACGTAGGGGTTTTCTACCTCCCACTGACCACCAATGGCAAGGATTTTATTTTCTCCCACTAACCACCAATACGGGGTATTATTCCTCCCCCAGGCCCTCACTGACTGTTGTTTTTTTTTTGTTTACCACAGACACTGGCCATCTCTTCCTGTTCACTACAGGCACCACCCATTTTTTTTCCTCCAGCCGATTGGCAATATAAGGGGCACTAGGATACATACTGCTGAACCTCACAATCTATATATGTTGTGTTGTACATGACAAACACTTTGGTCAGGAGTATGTTGTCTCACAGGAGCTAGTAGTTTACTACTGTTTTAATTAAGTTCTTCTTTAACCACCTCAAAACCACGCCATAGCCGATAAACTGCTACAATGCAGCTCACTTATTCTGGGAGGACTTCCACTGATGTCCTCCCAGAATACGCCTTCTATGCACCCCCCTGGGGCACACACCGGGCACGCTCTGTGAGCGCTGATCACAGATCAAGGTAAAGAGCCAATCACAGCGGCCCTTTATCATGTGATCAGCTGTGCCGAATCACAGCTGATCATATGTAAACACCCTTTGCAGGTTATCAGCATTCCTTTCCTCACACGTTGTTGTCACTGTGTTGGAGGAAAGGAGAGCCGATAACTGGCAAGGCTGACAGGGCATGTTTACACTGATAATCACGGTACTGATGTTCAGAGCCCTGATTATCTGTGAAGAAAAAAAAAAATGTATAACTAAGAAAAAAACTTTTTTTTTTTTCAAAATGTTCAGCCTTTTTTCATTTGTTTAGCAAAAAAAACAAACAAACTCAGTGGTGATTTAATACCACCAAAAGAAATCTGTCTCAAAAAAAAAAAAAAAAATTTAAAAATGTAATTTGGGTACACCGTTGCATGACCGCGTAATTGTCAAAGCATGACAGCGCTGAAAATTGGCCTGGGCGGGAAGGGGGTGAAAGTGCCCGGTCTTCAAGTGGTTAAGTTAGGCTCAAGCAAAGTGTTAGCTTTTTGTCCAAATTCTGTTTTAAAAGGTGATGCTTTAGGCCTCATGTACACTGCTGCTGCTAAACGGACGTTTAGGAGCTGTTGGGCATTTTTTTTCAACTGACCCTGAACTCTCCTCTATGTTATCTTATCAGTACACAGTGTCATTTACAGTCTTTTCTAGGCAGTTGAGTTTAGAGGCTTTTTTTTGGACGCAAAAAAAAAAATTGGGTTCAGAAGCTGAGTTTAGAGGCATTCCAAGCACCAAACGCTTCTCACAGCGGTAATTTGCGTTTAGCTGCATTTCGTTTACAGGCATTTTCCATTTTTGGCAATTTAAAAAAAATGTATATATTTTTTTTCTAAAACGCAAACGCGGCAAAACGGACGTTTTAATCGTGGGTTACTGTCAAGTTAAATCGTTCAGGAGAGGTTGTAAAAACATCCCGTGTACATGAAGCCTTAGAATTGTGTGTCTGGTGAAAAAAAAAAAAATGAGTTGTTGTTAGGTGGAAGGTGACACAGGCTCACCCAAGGCACAAAGTCTAAGTGGCAGTTGGTCCTACAGAGCTCCTGGTGGTGGAGATGGGACAGAAACCCTGGTGCCCTGGATTTTCTTTGCTGCAACTGGCATCAGGTCATGGCCTTCGGGATCACCACACCACAAGGGTGACTGGAACGGAAAGGCTACAGTGCAAAGACTGTTTCACAGGGCTAGTCAGTTGGAGGTCTTTTGAAAAATCAAGGGAGCTATAGTCAGGTCCCTGGTCTCCTATCCTGGGACCTATCTCCAGGAGATCAGGTTCCCAGGAAGATCTCCAGACATACTCTATCCCTAACAGGAAGTACCTTCAGCAGGTTCCAAGCATGTTCTGCCTGCTGACCTATCTCCAGATCATCAGGTTTCTAGGAAGATCTCCAAACACATTCTATCCCTAACAGGGAGTACCTTCAGCAGGACCAAAACATGTTCTGCCTGCTGACCTATCTCCAGAAGACCAGGTTCCCAGGAAGACCTCCAGACACACTCTATTCCTAACAGGAAGTACCTTCAGCAGGAGCCAAGCATGTTCTGCCGGCTTACGGTTCAGGGGAACTCAGGTCCCACTAAAGATGGCTGCCATGTAGGGGTTGCAGGGCACCCAGATGCACAAACCTATCCCTCTGGGGCGAAAACTACCATATGAGAGCCAGAAAGCATTGGATGACAGTGCGGTTGAAAGTAACACCTTGTGTCATCCAGCGAGGGGAAAGGGCCACTTGCCCCGTCACTGGAATTCCCAAACCTTCCCAGGGGGTGGAGGTCGCACAAAACACTAAAGTGATGTCTAACAGGGCACAGGCCAGGAAGCCAACTCACAGTAGGATCCCACAACGAAGCAGGACCAACTGTTCCGGGGAACCATAATTAAAGCAGAACTCAACCTTCCTCTCCTTTACAGCCAAGGAAGCTGCCATCTTAGCTTCTGATCTGCAATTGCCATGGTGAGTCACATATGAGCAGCTATAACATAAGCACACTAATAACTGTCATAGTTCCCATTCACGGCATGCCTGAATGGGTTTATTTCCTCTTTAAGCCCCGGTATGGGAACACTGCAAGTGAAGTTCCCCTGGGGCAGGGAGAAAAGACTGACCCTCATTCACGAATTTGAATGGGTCCATAAAGACTGTCAGGATGTCTTGCCTCAAGTCAAGGCCCCCAGGAATAGGAAGAGAGCTAGAGTCAATGAGAGAAGAAGGGACTATGTAAGGACAGTATTCCCCCCAACACCCCACAAGTCCTTAAAGAGGAAAAAGGGGAAATTCCCTGGCAGTAAAGGAAGGATCCAATGACCAACAGGGTGTAGATTTCTTTCTCAAAGGCTTGAGCTGAACAGCCTGACCTGTTGGTGACCAAAAGCCACTTGTGGGGCCCAATATGGTCAAAGATTTGCAGGGATTGGGCCCTACACAAGAGTTCTGACTTCAAGGGTCCAGAAAGCTGACCCTCTTCAGGGAGGGTTGTCTATGCAGTCCAAGAAATGCCAAGAAAAGTCATAAGGGTGGACATAAGTTCCAATGCTTCGAGAAAAAACAGGTTCTTCCAAATCACACAGAGGGATCAGATTCTTGTTAGCAAACTGTGCAGCAGGTACTGGTCCCAGCTAACCCAGTAGGTCAGAGGGTGCATCTGAAGTAGGGGGGGATGCTGCGGGGTATTAAATGTATCCGTAAATATAGACTATTAGATAAAACAGGGGTCTCCGTACTTTCTAAACAATGGGCTCCTTTATTGTCCTTCAGACCATAGGAGGGCTGGACTGTGACCAGTGGAAGTAGAGAATACCTGGGGCTTGGTGGTCAGGGAAAGTACAAAAAAAGACATAGCGCCTGTGGTAAATATGAGGATGAATAGTGCCTCATCACTGGTATTAGTGAGAGGAATAGTGCCCTTTTGTTGGCATCAGTGGGCGTAATAGCGCCCCATCTTTGGGGCCAGTGGGAGGAATAGCGCCACATCATTGGGGCCAGTGGGAGGAATAGCGCCACATCATTGGGGCCAGTGGGAGGAATAGCGCCACATCATTGGGGCCAGTGGGAGGAATAGCGCCACATCATTGGGGCCAGTGGGAGGAATAGCGCCACATCATTGGGGCCAGTGGGAGGAATAGCGCCACATCATTGGGGCCAGTGGGAGGAATAGCGCCACATCATTGGGGCCAGTGGGAGGAATAGCGCCACATCATTGGGGCCAGTGGGAGGAATAGCGCCACATCATTGGGGCCAGTGGGAGGAATAGCGCCACATCATTGGGGCCAGTGGGAGGAATAGCACCCCTTCGTAGGTGTCAGTGGGTGGAATAGTGCCCCTTCATAGGCTTCAGTGGGTGGAATAGTGCCCCATCATAGATGTCAGTGGGAGGAATAATGCCGCTTCATAGGTGTCAGTGGGTGGAATAGTGCCCCTTCATTGGTGTCAGTGGGAGGAATGGTGAGGGGCAGCTGGTGGCGATGCCATTCACAAGGGTTTAGCATGTGGGTTAAAAGGGGTGAGACCTAAGAACACAAATGCCATGGAAGCAAACTACTCAAAAAAAAAAAAGTTATCAAGATGTACAAATAGCCCCCTACTTGTGGAAGTGGGGGGCACACCTTCATGCAGAAGGCTTAATGACTAAGGCTATTTGCCGAAGCTGTTCTTATGTTCACTGTTCTGTAGATAAATAAAGATTTTGATACGGATTTGCGAGTTGCCGGCTCTCCTCGTCTATCTGCATTCTGTTGGGGGGTTTGGAGGACACTTGGAGCCACAGCACCGATCATATATACCTTCTGCATTTGTGTACCGATTGTCGCCCTGAGAAAGAGGACCCTGCGAGGCCCGGAAGTGTCACATTTAGCCAATGGGAAGTCATGTGTTCTGAATAAAAAAAAAAACTTGACAATACATGGAGTGCTGGTGACTTCCTTCCTCACTACTGGTTATGCACGGCGTCATCTAATCGCAGTCATTTCTAGCACCCCCTCCCCCCCATGGATCACATCTGGTCCGACACCATCAGGATTTTGCCGCTCACACAGGACTTTAGGAATTTGTCACTCACACACACCTGACAAAAGACAATCCTCGTGACTTCGGGTTTTAAAAGATTTGTTTGTTTTTTTTAATTTAGGAGCCTCCCCAGACAGGGAATGAATGGACATCAAGAACTTTCTGAAACCTTTTTTCCGGCGAGTCCCTTTTCCCTTCCCGGATAAGGTGGCTTATTATGGACAAAATGGATGAATAACCAGCAAGCTAAAAAAAAAAAAAAAAAATGTAATCAACTTAAAAAAAAAAAAAAGCCAAGGGAGAGCGCCGGAACCAGGAAAATAATAGTACAATGCAGCACTGTGTCCGGGTGCAGCCCCCGCTCCGAGGAGGCAGAAGGGACGCGATCCGTCGCTGTGAGTGTGGAGGGATCCCGCTGTAGATGAGTCACATACAATCGTTGGGTTACTGAGGAGGTTTGTAGGCCATCTTCCGGGACTTCAGAACAGCCCACCGATGTCTCTTCATGTAGTAGATCACAGCACTGATGAAAGTCGTCATCAAGACGATCTGCAACATGGAAAGATTAGAGTATTAGTAGAGGAAGTGCCGTATGGAGATAAAATAGGGGAGGAAAAATGTACCAGGGAGGGGTGAGGGAAGCCGAGAAAAATGTGCTGGCTTACTAGGGGTTAAAGGGGTTGTAATCCCCCCCCCCCCCCGTGTTTTTTCACCCTAAAAGCAGAGTTCCACTCAAAAAAGGGGAAGGTGACCCCCTGACATGCCACATTTGGCATGTCATTTTTTTTGGGGGGGGGGCGGATACCCTCTTTATAGAGGATTCTCCCACTTCCTCCCGGGGCACCGGAAGGGCGATCACCTCTCCCCCTCCCCACCCGGCCAGTCACGGCGCTCCACGCGGCTCGCGCATGCCCGGCAGTGAGGTCATTTTTTTTTTTTTTGTAAAGCGCAACTTCGCTTTTATGCATCCCATGCATTATGGTGAAAAAAACACCTGGCAGTCACCGGCCCCCTAGCCACCTCGTCTTACTTACCTGAGCCCCTTCATCTTCTTCGGCAGGGACGAGTCTCGGCTTTGATTGGATGGATAGATAGATAGCAGTGCAGCCTTTGGCTCCCACTGCTGTCAATCAAATCTAAAGACGCTGGGGGGGGGCGGGCCGAGTCATACATTCGGCAGCTATAGACGCCGAATGCTGGACTCGGGAGCACACCCACAAGGTAACCCCCTCAGGAGAGCGCTTCTGCTAGGGGGTTATCTGATGTGGGGAGGAGCCGTGAGAGCCTCCTAGGGACCCCAGGATGATCGGGGCCACTCTGTGCAAGACGATCTGCACAGTGGAGGTAAGGATGACGTGTTTGTTATTTTTTATTTAACAAAGTTTTAGTATCACTTTAAGTCGAAGACTTCACAACTGATCATCAGGAGTACAACTATCACTAGAACTTCCGGTGTTCACTCATATTAACGAATAAGTGAATGAATGAGTGAATGAATGAGTGAATGAATGAGTGAATGAATGAATGAATGAATGAATGAGTGAATGAATGACTTGTATAGCGCTACCTATGCGCACTGAATTGCCTAAGGGTGCTTTTGCCGCCGGTGTCCATCTGCAGTATAGCGCGGTCCTTTGCCCCATGGGGTCCCGACACGGTTACAAACACATACAACATACACATATTTGGCCAATTTTTCAGACAGGATCTAATTAACCTCCCAGCATGTCTTTGGAGTGTGGGAGGAAACTGGAGTACCCGGAGGAAACCCACACATGCACAGGGAGAACATGCAAATTACAGGCAGATGGTGTCGTGGTCGGGATTTGAACCAGCGACCCTATTTCTGCTAGGTGAAAGTGGTATCCACTACACCACTGTGCTGCCCCTGGAATGGAAGTGACGTCTTGTCAGCAGCACATGCGTTCCACAGGTTCGCTAATCTGAGTGAACAGCGGCATCGGACAGCGTACTACACCCGGCTACGGCTTGAATTTCACAGTAGTTTTAGCAATAAACTGAGCGCATATAAAATATTGTATATTGACATCTGTGTTGCGGTTTCAATGTATAATTTTGAAAGCCTAACCCTAAAAAGGTTTAGCACTGAGCAGCGCGGGGTGTACCAACATGGCCGCCGCCACCTTCCTACTTCTGGCGTCCAGCTTCCTTCAAAATGCAACATGAAAACAGCATCACAGATATCAATATACCATATCTATTGATTGGTAGCTCACATTATTGGTAAAATGACTGAAATTCAGGACGTAGCTGGGTGTAGTAAGGTGTCCGCTGCTGCCTTCTGACTGCAGGTGTTCTGTCAGATTAGGAAACATGGTAGTGGTGGAACCGCATGCGCAGCTGACGGAACGTCACTTCCGTTACCTAATCTGATAGAACACCGGCGCTCTAACAGGGGAGAGACGCTGCTTTTTCACACGGCAGCCGCTCAGCTCACCTCTTCCCTCCGCTGTCCATTCACAGAACACTTTGTATTTAATGAATAAGTTCACATAACACACAGCGTTCTGTGATTGGGCAGACGGAGGGGAGGGACTGGCAGATTGGTTGAATGCGACCCTGCAGCTGCTGACCAGAAGGTACAGCTTCAGAGCGCTGGAAATATAGTGATAGCTGTACTTCCAATGCTCAGTAAAAAACCTAAATTGTAAATTAAAGTGATACTAAGGTAAAATTTTTAGTTTTTATAAATGAAAAACAACAAATCCTCTTCTTCCCAGGTCCCACACCAGTGTTCCTGGCTCCCTGCTGTGTGCCCCCATTGCAGTTTGCTATGGGGGCACTTGTGCATGCTCACTCCTAAGCCCAGCTGTGTCCCCCCATAAGACACACAAAGCATGGCTCAACCCTGCCCCCTCCTCACTGGCTGTTATTGACAGCAGTTGGAGCCAATAGGGAGGGAGAGAGCCGCTGCACATCGCTAGATCGAGATCAGGCTTAGGTATGTATTGGGGGGGGGGGGGCTGCACACAGAAGGTTTTTTTTACCTTCATGCATAGAATGTGAAGGTAAAAAAAGAGAACCTTAAGCCTTTAGAACTACTTTAACCACTTCAGCTCTGCAAGATTTACCCCCTTAATGACCAGGCCTTTTTTTTTTGATACTGCACGGCATCGCTTTAACTGCCAATTGCGTGGACGTGCGACATTGTACCCAAATAAAATGTATGTCCTTTTTATCCCACAACTAGAGATTTATTTGGTAATATTTGATCACGGTTTTTATTTTTTGCGCTGCAAACACCGACAATTTTGAAAAAAAAAATAAATAAATATTTGTTACTTTCTGCTATAAAACACAAAAAAAAAAAAAAAAATTGAATTTCTTCATAAAATTTAGGCCAAGATGTATTCTGCTACTTATTTTTGGAAAAAAAAAATCCCAATAAGCGTAAATATATATTGGTTTGTGCAAAAGTTACAGCGTCTACAAACTATGGGATAGATTTATGGACTTTTTAAATTTATTCTTTTTTTTAACAAGTAATGGCGGCGACCAGCGATTTTTAGCGGGACTGCAAATGCGATGGACAAATCTGTGACGTGACACCTTTTTAGGGACCAGTGACACCAATACATTGACCAGTGCTAAAAACTATGCACTGTCACTGTACTAATGTCACTGGCAGGAAAGATGTTAACATCAGGGGCAATCAAAGGGTTAAATGTGTTCCCCTGGAGTGCTTTCTAACTGTGTGCAGGGGGGATTATGATGTGGGGTTGTTTTTCAGCGGTTGGGCTTGGCCCCTTAGTTCCAGTGAAGGGAACTCTTAAGGCGTCAGCATATCAAGACATTTTGGACATTTTCATGCTCCCAACTTTGTGGGAACAGTGTGGGGACGGCCCCTTCCTGTTCCAACATGACTGCGCACCAGTGCACAAAGCAAGGTCCATAAAGACATGGATGAGCAAGTTTGGGGTGGAGGAACGTGACTGGCCTGCACAGAGTCCTGACCTCAACCCGATAGAACACCTTTGGGATGAATTAGAGTGGAGACTGCGAGCCAGGCCTTCTCATCCAACATCAGTGCCTGACCTCACAAATGCTCTTCTGGAAGAATGGTCAGACATTCCCATAGACACACTCCTAAACCTTGTGGACGGCCTTCCCAGAAGAGTTGAAGCTGTTATAGCTGCAAAGGGCGGGGCCAACTCAATATTGAGCCCTCCGGACTAAGACTGGGATGTCATTAAAGTTCATGTGTGTGTGTAAAGGCAGGCGTCCCAATACTTTTGGTAATATAGTGTATTTAACCACTTAAGGACCGCCCACCGCATATATACTGCAGCAGGGCGGCCCTATTGCGTGAAACGATGTACCCGTACGTCTGGTCATGCATGAGACACTGCGACACGGCCACAGCGGGGGAGCCAATGCGCAGGTCGGGCAGCCGCAATCGCTCCCCAGAGAGGCAGAATGGGGATCAATGTAAAAGCAGATCCCCGTTCTGACGGGGGAGTACAGAGAGATCGTCTTTTCCTATTGATAAGGAATAGTGATCTCTCAGTCCCATCCCCCCCACAGTTAGAAAACACCTCCCTAGGGACACATTTAACCTCTTGATCGCCCCCTAGTGTTAACCCCTTCCCTGCCCGTGTCATTTATATACAGTGATCATTGCATATTTTTAGCTCTGATCACTGGAATAATACCACTAGTCCCAAAAAAAGTGTCCCATTAGTCCACCGCAATCCCTTGCTAAAAAACGCTGATCGCCGCCATTACTTGTAAAAAAAAAAAAAAAAAAGATATAATAATAAAAATGCCATAAAATCCATCATCCCCTATTTTGTAGAGATGATAACCTTTGCGCAAACCAATCAATATACGTTTATTGCGATTTTTTTTTTTTTTACCAAAAATCTGTTGAATACATATTGGCCTAAACGGATAAATAAATTATTTTTTTATTGGATATTTATTATAGCGAAAACAAAATTTAAAAAATTGTTGCTTTTTGTTTATAGCACAAAAAATAAAAATAAAAACTGCAGAGGTGATCAAATACCACCAAAAGAAAGCTCTATTTGTGGGGGGGTAAGGACATCAATTTTATTTGGGTACAGCGTCACGCGCAATGGTCAGTTAAAGTAACGCAGCACCGTATCCCAACAAAATGGCCTGGTCATTAAAGGGGTAAAACCTTCCGGGGCTGAAATGGCTAAAGAATTAAAAACTAACATTAGGTTAATTTTATGCGGTGTGTCTGAACAGAGATCTTCCCTGATTTGCTGCCCAATGACAATGTATGGTGACTGGTAACACAGATGTAAACCCAGATGTCACATCTGCTGCCTCGGTCCGGACGGTCAATACCCCACCACTCACTTTGAGGCCCATGCGCTTGCGGTCATCGTGTTCTGGTTCAGAGGCCCATCGCAGGAACGTGCAGACGTCTTTAGCCACCTGAGACATTGTGGCCGGGGTACCTGGGAAGACAATTCATCCAAAGGTTAGGAAATGTCCTTCTCTTCAGAAATTCCTAAACCATCCCTCAGCCATGACAGGACCCGGCCTTTATCCGACTTTCGTTGTTTGCAAGTTTACTACTTCCCACCCAGGCCAGTTCTGACATTTCTCTCCTACATGTAAAATTTTTTTTTTGCTAGAAAATTACATTATATATATATTTAATATATATTTTACTAATAAATATATATATATATTTAATATATATTTTACTAATATATATATTTATTTTTATTTTACTAATATATATATATATATATATATATTTAATATATATTTTACTAATATATATATTTAATATATATTTTACTAATATATATATTTAATATATATTTTACTAATATATATATATATATATATATATATATATTAGTAAAATATATATTAAATATATATATTAGTAAAATATATATTAAATATATATATTAGTAAAATATATATTAAATATATATATATATATATATATATATATATTAAATATATATATTAGTAAAATATATATTAAATATATATATTAGTAAAATATATATTAAATATATATATATATATATATATATATATATATTAGTAAAATAAAAATAAATATATATATTAGTAAAATAAAAATAAATATATATATTAGTAAAATATATATATATATATATATATATATATATATATATATATATATATATATATATATATATATATATATATATATATATATATATATATATATATATATATAAAACCATAGAGAATAAAATGGCCAGCTGTTGCGGATCAACACATCCCATGAGCCATTGTAAAACTCTGACATTCACAGACATGACTGGGCATGATGGGAATTGTAGTTCCTTAACAACTGGAAGGCCATAGCCTGAAGAGCCCTGTCCTAGACCATAGAGTTTAGCTGAGGCCATCTTTCCTCGGCTAATCTCTGTGGTCAGCCACCGCAACTGCCGGATCGGTTCCCGGGGCTACCAATCATCCAGGTATGAACTACTGGAAAGTGGCGGCAAATCACGTTTAGCAGCTAGAGAATCGCCAACTGAAGAAAAACTATTCGCCATATTGCTGCAGCTGTAAAAAAAATAAATACATAAAAATATGGCTGCAGCTTCACTTTTGCACAGACACACGATGATTACAAGTGTACGGGCCCAATATTTACACACCAGCTACTATTACATCCGGCACTACTTACCATCATCATACTCCAGCACCTCGTTATAGATAGGAGGCGCCATACCGATGGCCTGGCCCAGGAAGTAGGGGTTGAAGTACAGACCTTCCCTCATAGTGACACCGGCTGGGGGATCGCAGTATCCGGTGAGAAGGGAAAAGATATAATCCTCCCCTCCGTGTCTGGAATACAAAGTCACAAAGTCAGCTCTGTGTAGTATAATCCATGACATATACATATTTCTTATAATCCTCTACTGTCAGATCAAGCAGGATTTTCACAGTGCTCACAGAACTACATTCTCTTACCAATCATCTTCTCCTTCAGATTGACATCCAGGGTGGCTAATAAAAGTCACAGTGATGCAGTGTGGGATTCGCACCGCATCACAATCGCACTCCATTCATGCAAACCGCTGCGGGTGTCAATGTTTAGTTAATGACACCCAAAAAACGGGTCACAATACGCAGTGCGACTGGCTGGGTGTAAACACCCATGAAAACCGATTCCAGTGCAGCTTAAAAAAAAAAAAAAGAAGGTGGCGCATGCACCCTTTTTTTTTAATGCGGGTGCGGTGCGATTTGAGCCATAGAATGAATAGGCTGAAATCCAGCCAGCGGGAAGAATGGTGTTTCCCCCACCCCCTCGTTGGCACCAGCGGGAGGAATAGTTCCCACCCCTCGTTGGCACCAGCGGGAGGAATAGTTCCCACCCCTCGTTGGCGCCAGCGGGAGGAATAGTTCCCACCCCTCGTTGGCGCCAGCGGGAGGAATAGTTGCGGGTAAAACCAGCAACGTGCCTCTGCTGCACTCTGAATGTATTAAACACAGCCAATGATAAGCCCTTATTACCTGGCGTTAGCAATGTAGCTGAGATCAGGGGGCAGGGCGCCGTTATTGGCTGCTCTAGCTGCCTCGGGGTTGGAGTACGGCTTGGGGAAGTGGTCAGACAGTTTCCCTGGACGAGTGAACATCTCGCCGTTGTCATCAGGACCGTCCAGGATCTCAAACTGGAAAAAAAAAAAAAAAAACCACGCAAACAAAAGACGTTACAAGATACAGAGAATACAGGGGGAGCATAATAAAGAGCTACAGCCACTATCCTCACACTATGTTTTGTACCTTCCTATACGTTTTAGCAAGATGAACAATCGTTTCAGTGCGGGAGATTAGAGAAAACGATAGGGGTGTCCATCTGGAGCGCGCTCATCCCCACAGCAGCCTATAGAATTCTCACACAGCTTCCTCTCCATTCCAATAAATGAAAGTTGGGAGTAAAGCCGGCCATGGATGGATCAAATCTTGGGTCAGTTCAGCTGGGACCAGCCAAGATTTGATCCGTCTATGGGCAGGCCGGCTGTATCCATCGATCAACTTGGATTCAACCAGCCTGTCAGCTTTTTTACATTACTAGCAGTATTGATTTTGTTCTGCCAGCCAGGAAGGCTCCCTGCACCTCCCCCACCCACAGAACACCACAATAGCACTGTGGGAGAGATTCCCCCAACCGCACTGACTGTGTTGATGGGGGGGGGGGGAATAATGCGACTTTCTTTGCTGCGACCCATGGTTGCAGGAAAGAAAATCAAACCCTCTATGGCAGTGATGGCAAACCTTGGCACCCCAGATGTTTTGGAACTACAGTTCCCCTTGATGCTCAACTACACTACAGAGTACATGAGCATCATGGGAAATGTAGTTCCAAAACATCTGGGGTGCCGAGGTTCACCATCACTGCTCTATGGCTTGCTTAACCACATGCCGACCGTACGATAGCCAAATGACAGCTACAGTGCAGTCATCAGCTTCTGGGAGGGCATCTATTGTTATCCTCCCATAACCCTACGTATTGGGCGCAATAGCTGATAACAGATCAAGGTAAAGGGCCAAACACAGCAGCCCTTTACCATGTGATCAGCTGTGTCCAATCACAGTTCAACAAATGTAAACAAAAGCCGGTTATCGGGAAGCCTATAACCGGCGATCCTGTAGCTGGGGGCATTTACATTGATCATCAGTGCAGCACCATCAGCGCAGCCCCATTAGTGCAACCTCATCAGTGCCCATCAGCGTAGCCCCATCCTTGCCCATCAGCACAGCCCCATTAGTGCAGCCCCATCAGAGCCCATCCTTGCCCATCAGCGCAGCCCCATCCTTGCCCATCAGCGCAGCCCCATCCTTGCCCATCAGCGCAGCCCCATCCTTGCCCATCAGCGCAGCCTCATCCTTGCCCATCAGCGCAGCCTCAACAGCGCCGCCTCACCAGCGCCCATCAATGCCGCCTCACCAGCGCCCATCAGTGAAGAAAAATATTATTTGCAAAATAACAGAAACAAAGAGATTAAAAAAATATATATATACATTTTGTCTTTTTTTGTTTAGCAAAAAAATAAAACACCCAGCTGTGATTAAATACTATCAAAAGAAAGCTCTATTTGTGTGGAAAAAAATAAAAAATAAAAATGTCATATGGTTACAGTGTTGCATGACCGCGTAATTGTCATTCAAAGTGTGACAGCGCTGAAATCTGACCATTGGTCTGGGCAGGAAGGGGGTGAAAGTGTCCGGTAGGGAAGTGGTTAAGCCCTCCAGTCTGCTGGTTATCTTCACAGTAACAGTGAGAGGGAGCAGTCCGCTGACAGGACGAATCTCTTCTCTATCACTACACTCTAAAAGTATTGATGTGTATGGCTGGTGAGGGTTGGGGGAGGGGTTTAGTACACAGAAGATTTGAGGACCTCCAATCCAGAGGATGCAAAACAAAAATCTCACCTCCTCAGCCAAGGCTTTGGCCTCGGCTTCTGTATGGGAAACACCAACCAGGTTCCTGAAGGCCAGATAGTCCATACTGTGACAGGCCGCACACACCTGCTTGTATACCTGATAGCCCCGACGGACGCTGCACAGAGAAAAACAAATGGTCAGGAACAGAGCTGCCGACAACGGATATCATTACAGGGATAAAGCACATCACACAGATTAAAGCAAATTAAGAAAGAATTCTAGGTATCATTTTCATTTTTTCTGAACGAATGCAAAGCGTTTTCTGATTGGATGAGGTGTAGATTGTGACGTCACCTCCCCACTTTTGTCCAGAGAATGCTTTGCATTCATTTAGAAAATGTTAACCATTCCATAAATGGTGCCCACCAAAAGTGGCCGACTTCCTGTGTTCACAACGCAGCAGGATACGAAGATCACCGGATCAGGGTATAGCAGCATTCTCTATTACAGCGATTTCCAACTTCCAGGGGCATCGGTCAGGTATGGTATATACCAGGGATATGCAATTAGCGGACCTCCAGCTGTTGCAGAACTACAAGTCCCATGAGGCATAGCAAGACTGACAGCCACAAGCATGACACCCAGAGGCAGAGGCATGATGGGACTTGTAGTTTTGCAACAGCTGGAGGTCCGCTAATTGCATATCCTTGGTATATACTGTGCATAGTTACATTTGTCCAGCTTGGATGAACTATGTTGTCAGCGTGAAGAAAAGAATAAAGCTGGTAACCGGCTTCTGTTAGAGGGACATCGGTCCCCTAAATGCCCACCAGTGCTGCAAATCTGTGCCCACCAGTGTCATCTATCAGTGCCCATCAGTCCTGCCCCATCAGTCCTGCCCCATCAGTCCTGCCCCATCAGTCCTGCCCCATCAGTCCTGCCCCATCAGTCCTGCCCCATCAGTCCTGCCCCATCAGCGCCCATCAGTCCTGCCCCATCAGCGCCCATCAGTCCTGCCCCATCAGCGCCCATCAGTCCTGCCCCATCAGCGCCCATCAGTCCTGCCCCATTAGCGCACTTCAATGAAGGAGAAAAGTTACCAGTTTGCAAAATTTTATAATAAAAATACAAAAAACACTTTGTTTTTCAAAATTTTCAGGTCTTTTTTTGTTTTAGTAAAAAAATAAAAAACCTAGTGTTGAATAAATACCACCAAATGAAAGCTCCATTCGTGTGAAAAAAAATTATAAAACTGTAATTTGGGTGCAGTGTTGCATGACCGCGTAATTGTCATTCAAAGTGTGACAGCGATGAAAGCTGAAACTTGGCCTGGGCAGGAAGGGGGTGAAAGTGCCCGGTAAGCAAGTGGTTAAAGTGGACCATTAGTCAGAAAATTAAAGTGCAGCTCCAGTCTTTTTTTTTTTTTTTTTTTTAAGCACTCCCATGATAGTCACAGCTTATTCCATGGAAATTGGCATAAGCTGCATATGTAATCATTTATGTTCCTTGTAAATCCAACGTTACTCTCTGTCCCCTCCCAATCCTGTAAGATTCCAATGTGAGGGAACATATGACATACCTCGCTGCGGCAA
>JBBGZY010000712.1:0-5000 GCA_037952925.1 Lithobates clamitans | reverse complement strand
TACTAAATACTCAGACTGTCTACTTTTCAAAAAAATGGGTCATTTGATGGATATTGTACTGTCCTGGCGGTTTTCGGGCCTAGAAAATGAGATCGTCCGTCAGTACATCAGGACTGATCAATTTTAGATACTGTATAATCCCATAGTGTGTGGATTCCCTAACTTTCCTACAGACTAAATAATAATATACACTGATTTGGGTTATTTTCACCAAACAAATGTATCAGAATATGTTTTGCCTAAAATGTATTAGGAAGATTAGTTATTTGCAAAATGTATATGAGAAACAAAGAAAAACTTGTTTTTTGCAATTTTTTTATTTTCATTTATTCAGCAAAAAAATAAAAAACCCAGTGTGATTTAACCCACTTCCGGACCGCCGCACGCCGATATACGTCCTAACTTTGAAGAGGGATATCTTTGTTATGGTAGCAGCTAGCTGCATACCCTGGTATACTCTTCTTTGGCTGGTGATCTCGTTTCTGATAATAGTGATCTCTGCGGCAGATTCCCCGCAAGATCACTACCGATCACTTACCGGAGCCGTCGGTCTCAATGGAGGCGATCGGATTGATTGTCCTTCCTGGGTTATGGAGACGAGTGAGGGGAAGATGGCCCCCACCCGTCTCCATATCATTGCAGGGCGGAAGCGACGTCAAAAACGTCCTCTTCGCCCATAGCTCTTAAAGGGCCATTTTTATTTATTTTTCTTTTTTTTTTTTCAAATGACAAAATTTTTTACATTTTTTTATTTGTATTGTATTTTAGTGTAAATATGAGATGTGAGATCTTTTTGACCCCACATCTCATATTAAGAGGACCTGTCATGCTTTTTTTCTATTACACGGGATGTTTTTCCTTGTAATAGGAAATAAAAGTATTTTTTTTTTTTTTTTTTAAAAAGAACAGTGTAAAATAAAAAATAAGGTAAAATAAATAAGAAAAAAAAAAAAATTTAAAAATGTTTAAACACGCCCCGTCCCGCCGAGCTCACGTGCAGAAGCGAACGCATACGTGAGTAGTGCCCGCATATGAAAACGGTGTTCAAACCACACATGTGCTGTATCGCTGCGATCGGTAGAGCGAGAGCGATAATTCTAGCCCTAGACCTCCTCTGTAACTCAAAACATGCAACCTGTAGAAATGTTTTTAACGCCGCCTATGGAGATTTTTAAGGGTAAAAGTTTGTCGCCATTCCACGAGCGGGGCGCAATTTTGAAGAGTGACGTGTTGGGTAATAATATACTCGGCGTAATATTATCTTTCACACTTAAAAAAAAAAAAAGTTGGGCTAACTTTACTGTTGTCTTATTTTTTTAATTTAAAAAAAAAAAGTGTATTTTTCCCAAAAAAAGTGCGCTTGTAAGAGGGCTGCGCAAATACGGTGTGACAAAGTATTTTCTAGGATGTTCGAAAAAATGTATGATGTTTGGGGGTTCTAAGTAATTTTCTAGCCAAAAAAAAGTTTTTAATTTGTAAAACAACAAACCTCAGAAAGCGTCTCGGTCCTTAAGTGGTTAATACCACTAAAAGAAAGCTCTATTTGTGTGAAAAAAAAAAAAAAAAATCATAAAAAGTTGTATGGGTAAAGTGTTGCATGACCGCGCAATTGTCAAAGTGGGACAGAGCTGAAATCTGAAATTGGGCCTGGGCAGGAAGGGGGTGACAGTGGCCGGTATTGAAGGTATATGGAGGGAGATGGTTGTACAGATAGCAGAGCGGGCATTGCACAGCCTTCCTCCTCTACTCTGATGGACCCGATTGCAGCAGACGTAAGGCGGACATTACCTGGCGTGATCCAGAGAGGAGAGGAACCCTCCGTGGCTCCAGGGGTAGCTGGGAGCGTGTAATTCTAGGTCAGAAGCTTTAACGGACCTGTGGAGTGCCAATGCCAATCCGGCTCCCCCAGCCAGAACTACGCCCAGCGTGGAGAGAGCCGTCCTCCGACCCCGGGACATGGAGCTGAACGACATGTTGGCCTGGAACAAAAAAAAAAAAAAAATTGAGCAAACCAGAAATCCTCTACAGTCACAGAGACATCTCAAATCAAATCAATCCACCAGATAAAAAGACGGCTCCCTGGGTACCCTTGTGTACACTCACCTTCTCGATTATCAGCAATTACAGTGTTGTAAACCCTTCCATATCCCCCAGTGAAGTGACCGGCCTCAGGTGATACACAGAGATGAAACAATTCCTCCTACATAATGTGTACTTGTTTATCTGCAGTCTTCTATTCTCTACAGGCAAAGTGCTGAATTTATACAGGTTGTCTGAGTTTTCAGAAAACAGGGAGCTGAGAGATGGAGTTACTCTGCAGAGATGTACAAGAGCAGGGAAGGAAAAGAAGGGAAGGGGGAGGCAAAAGAAGGGAAGGGAAGGGGAGGCAAAAGAAGGGAAGGGAAGGGGAGGCAAAAGAAGGGAAGGGAAGGGGAGGCAAAGAAGGGAAGGGAAGGGGAGGCAAAAGAAGGGAAGGGAAGGGGAGGCAAAAGAAGGGAAGGAAGGGGAGGCAAAAGAAGGGAAGGGAAGGGGAGGGCAAAAGAAGGGAAGGGAAGGGGAGGCAAAAGAAGGGAAGGGAAGGGGAGGCAAAAGAAGGGAAGGGAAGGGGAGGCAAAAGAAGGAAGGGAAGGGAAGGGGAGGCAAAAGAAGGGAAGGGAAGGGGAAGGGGAGGCAAAAGAAGGGAAGGGAAGGGGAGGCAAAAGAAGGGAAGGGAAGGGGAGGCAAAAGAAGGAAGGGAAGGGAAGGGAAGGGGAGGCAAAAGAAGGGAAGGGAAGGAAGGGAAGGGGAGGCAAAAGAAGGGAAGGGAAGGGAAGGGAAGGGGAGGCAAAAGAAGGGAAGGGAAGGGAGGCAAAAGAAGGGAAGGGAAGGGGAGGCAAAGAAGGGAAGGGAAGGGGAGGCAAAAGAAGGGAAGGGAAGGGGAGGCAAAAGAAGGAAGGGAAGGGGAGGCAAAAGAAGGGAAGGGAAGGGAAGGGGAGGCAAAAGAAGGGAAGGAAGGGAAGGGGAGGCAAAAGAAGGGAAGGGAAGGGAAGGGGAGGCAAAAAGAAGGGAAGGGAAGGGGGAGGCAAAAGAAGGGAAGGGAAAGGGGAGGCAAAAGAAGGGAAGGGAAGGGGAGGCAAAAGAAGGGAAGGGGAGGCAAAGGGGAGGGAGGCAAAAGAAAAAGAAGGGGAGGCAAAAGAAAAGAAGGGGAGGGAAAAGAAAAGAAGGGGAGGGAAAAGAAAGAAGGGGGAGGGAAAAGAAAAGAAGGGGAGGGAAAAGAAAAGAAGGGGAGGGAAAAGAAAAGAAGGGGAGGGAAAAGAAAAGGAGAGGAGAGAAAAGAAAAGAAGGGAGGGAAAAGAAAAGAAGGGGAGGGAAAAGAAAAGACGGGGAGGGAAAAGAAAAGACGGGGAGGAAAAGAAAAAGAAGGGGAGGGAAAAGAAGGGAAGGGAAGGCAAGGGACCCCAACACTTTTTTTACATAGAAGCAGGGCTGTCACCATTTATCACTTGGTGTCATGAAAACTTGTCAGAAGTGATTCATGCTGACAGCAGAGGAAGGAGGAAGCAGACAGAAATGACACAGTGCTCTGGACTGAGACAAGTACACACTATAGAGAGATATGCTTTGTTCACATTTGATGTCTGAGGTTTACAACTACTTTAAAGATCACCTGTCACAGCTGGAAGAGCCTTGGATGCTGCCCTTGCTATACTCCCATGTGGGGGGGGGGGGTTGTTGTCTGGGAGGTGACGTGTGAGGAGTACTGCACCCACAACTGACGTCGCCTCCAAGAGTCAGCCAATGGCTGCATGGGAGCCGACCATCTCGGAATGACATCACCAGAACCTTTCACCTCGTATTCGGACGAGGACACAAAATATTCTATTTTCCCATCACAGTCCCATCAACATTTTAATATAAAACCCATTTTCATACTATTTCTTATTTTCCTGGTGCCTCCATGGCATCCTACACATGCCCTGTGCGTATGCTGCCATGGATAGACACCAGGAAAGGAAAATTCCGGGAAGGTAAGTATTCAATTTTCCGTTTTACATCCCGTGATGTCATCACTGGGTCTTGCCTCCTATATGCAATGCATGACTGGTGGGAGGGGCCTCTACACAGCTTCCTGAAAAGATCACAGCCCCTGACCTCAAGACTCCTCCTCTCCAGATACCCAAGTTAAGCAGTGGGAGGAGTTATGCAAATATCAAGGAGGCGGAGACACCGGGCTTCATAATGCTCATGTCCCAGGGGGAACCCCTGAATATCTAACCGTGGTGTCGTTTCATGTTGGAGGGGGTCACCAGTCCATTCTGCAGAGTAGCACAGACAGTCCATGCTTCAGAAGTAGTCTGGTTATCTAAGCTCTCAGTGTGTGTGTGTGTGTGTGTGTAAAATATATATATATACTCCTTACTCTGCCACCTCCTGGAGCAACACAGACAGCCTACGTTGCAGAGGAAAGGCCTCACTCAGAATGCTTCACCCCCCCCCCCCAGTGGAGGGACTACAGGCCTCAACCCCCAAATTACTCTCCTCTGGTGTAGCACAGACAGTCTATGTTTCAGAAGCAGTGTCTGGTTGTCTAACCTGCTGTGTCATCCAAACAAATATAAAAAGGGGGGGGGGGGGTTCACCACCTTTTTCCTTACACTGCCACTTCCTGGTGCAACACAGACAGTCTACGTTGCAGAGGTAAGGCCAGAAGACAGAACAAAAAAAATATCCACAACAACGCATTTCAAAAAAGTTATAAATTGATTTTTATTTTTAATTGTGTGTTATAAGTATTTGATCCCCTATCAGCGAGATTCCTGGCTCCAGGTGTCTTCTATACAGGTAATGAGCTGATATTAGAAGCAACCTCTTAAGGGAGTGCTCTAATCTCAGCTTGTTACCTGTATAAAAGACACTGTCCAACAGAAGCAATAAGATTCCAATCTCTCCACCATGGCCAAGACCAAAGATCTGTCCAAGGATGTTATGGACAAGACTGTAGACCTACACAAGGCTGGAAT